>JABVXU010000099.1:0-155554 GCA_013365365.1 Cruorifilaria tuberocauda | reverse complement strand
AAATATCACGGGAAATGATTGACTATGCAAAAGTGAGAATATGCAAAAGTGAAATTACTAATTGTCTTGTTAGCAGGAAGCAGTAAGTTAGCTGGGAACAGTGGCACTTCCCTCCTTCCCTCATTTCACATCATTCCCGTCAACGTCCTGAGTGTCATCGGTCTTGCCACCCTCCTGTCTCATGATGTGATCGTAGATGGTACATACTGTAATCACAGCACTGCCTGAGTAATCGATGCGTGACTATTCCTATTCATTTCTCTCCGGAATGTAAAAGTTTCAGGAAATGTTCTGGGTGTTCCGTAATCATTTCTTTTCTATTCAAGTCTTCCAAAAAGTGAAGAAGCAGTGGTAGGAAGAGCGATGAAATATCCGGATCCAGAATAATGGTAGGCATTTCTGCTTTAATAGCTTACATGGGAGGAGAAATGCCGTATGCTCAGATAAATATTTATAACTCTTTTTGCTATCATCACTTCTATGTTAGAATAGAGGAGAAAAGGAAAGGGAATGAGCAGACACATTCCTCCTTTACCTTATCATCCTCTGATTACTTCTTTGAACGAGCAACTCTAAGTCATACTTTTTCTCCTCATAAGTCCGTAACTTTCATTTGAAATGATATCTGCATATTAGAGTAGTAATAGTTCAGAGTTAAGATGACGGAAGTCGCTGATGACACGCTGCTTTGTTTCTAAGATGATAACTTGATCATTTCCATAACTGTTACTCTTCGGAAAATTCTCAATCATAAGACTCAGTATTGAGCCAAAGGATCATTACTGGGCCAATTTGATGGTGCGTGGTGACAGCCTCGCTGGAAGCTCTCATTGCTTTTCCTCCACTGTTACACACCCAATCCATCGATCGGCTGATGTTGCCTCCTTCCTTCCTTATTACTTCTAGCCTTTAGGCACACAGCCAATTCACACTGTTTATCTTATTCTTCTTCTTCTACATATTGGATATTGCGATGGATCGATCCTTCCCTTTTTCCTCTTATGGCCTGGAAGACAAGAGGAGCTCTCCTTTCCTTGTTTCACGTGAAGGAGTGAAGGGGTGATACGTGTAGTATTACTTTTTCTGCTTACTTCTGCTAGGCAGGATTTTTTTTTCAGATTTCTGGAAGACAGTTCCAACAGCGCTGTTCCCTCAGCTGAACCTTCTAGAGGTCGAATCTTCTTCACAGTGAAGAAGTGTGGCAGTGAATTTACCTTTTTCTTTCTTGCCCTTTCTCTCTCTCTTTGCCACCAAGTAGGCTAATAGAATGAACATGTTATCTTCATTGAATAGATTCTCCTGTTCTACCAGGTAGACGTGTCAACGGTTAGCTGTAGTAGTTTGTTCGGAGATAATTTTGAAAGAAGAGCGAGTGTCAAAGGTTATCTGATGTCACTAGTCACTTTAAACTTGCCAATTGAAGGAGATGTGATGTAGTAAGAAATAGCTAGCAGTTTTGGTTAGCCATGCTTATTATTCATTCCCCTCGAAAGCTATCCGCTAATTAATTCATTTATTCACTTTCAGTTCACTGTCGCATTGTTGCATGTAATTCGGTTTTGTTTGGCTTTCTGCGTCTTCGGTGCAGTACGAGCCAAGCGACAGGCTATTCCGGAGGAGGTGATATTTTCTCTCTCTCTACTTTCCTAAAAGTTTTAAGAGAGTTAGCTGTCTGTGGTCACTCATTGTATGCCGTTGCTTACATTTCTCTGTTGAATGAGGAAGATACAGAGGTAGTAATGACAATTAATGACTGGTTCTCTTTCAGGATCCAAATTCCCGCTTCCAATGCAAAGGATCACTCAGTGATTACGCAGCTTGTCAATGTCGCGAGCAGGAGAGCGAATTATCCTGCATAAATGCTCAATTTGTTGATACTAACGTTTTCCTTCATGTAAATAATCTCTACAGGTATAAGTCGGTCAAATTAATTTGTATTATTCAGGTGGTATCCGGTATGTATTTTTTCATTTTCAGGCATTTCCGAAAAGTGACATTTCATGGTAACAATTTTCAAGATCTACCCGATAGTCCATTATTTGGGCAAAATGAGCATGAAAATCTCGAGGTGATTGAAAATACTGTGTCCCAGAAATGTGCTATCAAAATTTTTTTCTCGTCACATGATGGAGCTTTTATTAAATTTTGAAATAAACAAATTGACGATGAAGCTGGACACTGTTCTTCCCTTCAGTTCTGACTTCATTTTCAGGTTAAACCTATATAGTTCCCGAAATCAGAGTTGATCTCCAATGCTGGCTAAAAAAAATTGTTTGATCGAAAAGAATGAATGATGAAGTAATCAAGCTAATTAAATTAAATTTATTACAGGTACTCAACATCTCAGCAAATTACATCGTGAATTTGCATTCCAATGCACTCAGAGGAATGGCAAATCTATTGGTGCTCGATCTGAGTAACAATGAAATAGTACTGAAAGAAGAGGACATCACTTTTCTCTCACACACTCCAAAATTGAAACAGGTGAATGGAAATTTGAGAAAGTGGTTGTAAAGAGAAGGAAATAATTGATAACTGATAAGGGGAAATATGCGCTGTGCTGTCGGAGATCTCAAATCAAAATTGGTTTTTGGTCTGAATCCGTAATCGTGCTCATTCGCATAGCACTTATTGCTGCCAATAGTAAGGACATTAAAATAAAGGTGAAAAAGTGCGAGATAAAATGGATTTTAATTTTAACTTTAGCTTAATCTGTTTTCCAGTCTATGAAATATTAGTATGATCTAAACTTCTGGATTTATGTAATTGAAAATATAATGGAAAGTTCCAGCCTTTCACTTTTTTTAGCTGTATTTGAGGCGTGCATTCACACTGCTTGTTAATCGTACTGTGCAATTTTCCCTGATGATGCGAATGTTCGAGACAGCTAATTTACAGCAGCTGAATGTAATTCTTTTTTTAATTCAAATCCAATCGATGCTTGCAGTGATACGCAGTCATTCGATAAATTGGTGTTCCATTGTACCACTCCGGAAAACTGAAATCATAAATTGATCACTAGTGTGGCTGGTATCAGGGGAATTTGTCAAAGAATTAGACTTATAGGAAGCAACTTTTTGAAGGATTTTTTGGATACTTTATAAGCTGCTGTATCTTTATAATGGGTTGATCCATCAGTATCGTAGTGATAATGATAATGAAGTTGGAAGAGTTTAATACTGATTAACTTGATATATTATTGCAGTATATTGATCTGAGCTACAACTATTTCACCAAATTACCCTACAATTTACCTTGTCCATTCCCTTCCCTGAGGTATCTCGATTTACGCCAGAATTTTCTTCAAACGATCGATCTTAATACGACGTGTTTATCCAAAATTGAGACCATTGATCTCAGCAGGTAGTAGTTTTTCTTCGTTCATTACACAGTTCGAAGAAAGGTTTTTTCTTTTTTCAAATAAAAAATGAAGAATTTTTCATCTTTGCAATGTATTAATACTTTAGGACTTTTATTTCATAAAGTTAAATCAATAAATGCTTTCTACTTTAAATCTTTTGCATAACTAAGAATTGAGTATGCTATTTTTGTATTGAATTTTTGGTAGGATCAACTTCTGATGTTTGGTTTAAATACCATTTATCTAATATTCTTTTACAATGAAGTTGCAGGAATCATATCCGTCAACTGGATGAAACATTCCGGCAAGGAATCGGCAAACATGTACAGCCAAATTCGTTATTATTAAAAAATTCATTTCATTGTAACTGTGAAAGTATTGCTTACATCAAATGGATCCGAAGTACGGATAAAGTATGTGTTTCATATTTTTTGTCATCTAGATAAAATTTAAAGATACGATGAAAATGAAAGTGATATTAGGAGATAATCTTGTTCAATTGAATTATTGTATCTGATACTCTTCCATTATCTTATCTTTCTTACACTTCAACTGATCCCATTTTTTTGAGATTCGTGACAAGCAGCAACTTTCATGTTATCGAGCCAGTCCATCCAACTATGCTGGAGTTGAGTTAGTAAATGTACCATTGGAAAAATTGGATTGTACCGTATCTCTTGTCCTCACACCAAATACTGGTAATACACTTTTCTCAGCAACATTTCTCCTTTTTACAGTGTTTTTGTGGTGATTATGATGATTTAGTAAATTATTTTTAGAAATTTGTAAGTAGTTCCTTTTGTACTACTGTATTGCTTTGCGAGGGAAATCGGAATGATCATTTTAAAGAAATGTAAAACACAGAAAAGATATACAAATTTTAAAGTCATTTTTGATTACATATTTTATTCCTTGTTGAGCTTCAACGACAGTATCTTCTTTTGCCTGCTTCGTAATTTGTAGATAGGAATTTATTTTTGATATTGCTGTATGAGTTGCATTACAACCATTTTCGCCCTTTAACGAGATTAATAAATCTTCATTTATACTCTTTGAGAGAGAAAATCACTCAAGCTAATCTCGACTTTAAGAAATCATCTGCTAAAGAATTAGGATAATTGTAAGAGCACGTTGACAGTCTCCCATAGTCAGTAAAAAGCAAATCTACCTAAGTCATTACCTTTGGTAGTGTTCCTGAAAGCAGCAACAGCTTGCGAAACTCCGAACTATAACAGATGGCGAATTAATTTTGACAGAACTTAAACTACTTATTAAATTGGTACATGGTACTTTAAGAAGAAGGTAAAACTATGAAGTTGATCTTCATGAGATGACCAGGAAAGTTTATTCGGGATTAGAGAAACCATTAAAAACAGCAAGAATTGAAAAAAAATTTGGAAACTCGCAGCATAGAACTTATTAACAATTTAGTGTTCTCCAATTCGTAACACGGATGTAGTCGAGAAATATTCCGAGGTGATTACTTGTCACTCGTCATTTTCATCATTCGTGCTTTCGACAGCGTTATTGGCAGAAATGAATGAAACCAGTCGTTCTGTCTAAAACGGTTCATTTAAATCATCTGGAAATCCGACGCTTTTTAACACACATGTTCATCGAATTCGGCTAAATGATAGACGACATCTGTTTGGGAGGAAAGCTTATAATGTAAAAAACATTACCATTTCTTCAACTTATCACTGGCAAGATTACCTTAACTGATAACAAATGTGAATATGATGAATTGTTGCACAAAGCGATTATCATCAGTATCGATGTAATCGGTAATGGCAAGGTAAAGTTTACTCTGGCAAAAGTACTGAGAAAGCGGCGCTTGAATTGACTGGTTGTATCTATTGAAATGAGAAATTACTCGTAAGTAATATCACTGGTACGGATATGATATCCAATTTATGTACGGAACTTTTCTAGTAATTTAATGATCTCGAGATGATGAATCTGGAAATCCGATCATCACTTAAGTAATAAGCAGGAAGATAGATGTCAAATATTTTACTTCAAATATAGAAAGTCCTACTGAATGATAAATAAATAGATCAATGATTACTGAAAAAAATGAATGTGTGATAAAGATCTGTTATTGTTAATGCAGCAAAACAAAGGAGAAAGTGCAAGGATAAAAATTCCACTTTAGAATATTGCAGATTAACCTGCACTGCGAAGATGGATCGTCGAATAGCAAGTTTCAAATGGTATCGAATTTTAATCTGAACAGATATTTTGATGAAAATTTACGTTTCGCAAGAGACAAGGCACTTTCTAAGGTCTCGGAGAACGGAATACTAAAAAAAGCGGATTTAAAAAGCATTGGCCGCAAAATATCAACTGGCGAAAATCGGAAATTATGGAAATCATGAAATAATGACTAAGTAGTATGTGTGATTAGTTCAATAAAGGTGAAGCGGAGGATGCTTAAGAATGTTCAGAACAACTTGAAGCTAATGAATAAAGCAGAATTTTCATCGGAACCTTTGGCATAATTCTGATCTTAAATGGTGGCGATGAAATGGAATCATATAGTGAAATAGTCCGAATATCTATTTCTAGAACAAAGAAAATCTAAAGTTTTAAAACTTGGTTAACAAAGCTGCTTAATACAAATAAGTTTCCATAATCACTTGTTGTAGGAAGAAATCTGTTTCAAAGAGGTAGGCAAGAAATGAACAAAATCAATGGAAAGGTTGTTTGTAGAATTATCAATAAGTGTACGATTCTTCATGTCATCTGTGAATAATATTGGAAGTTTGACCTCTCAACAACTTGTTCAGATTCCTTCTCACGTCTAATTCTCAATATTCTCAGGTTGATCCCAATGCAATTTATTTAAATGTTTATTTTGATTAACTTACAGATTCATCAATAAATGTTATGGTATTATCATAGGTGGTTCCAGGAAACCTCTGATCATTTAGTAACGTATTTTTTTTCAAATTTTATATTTACAGCACTCCACGTATCTTTGATTCTCTAACTTTAGCAAAGTTTAATTAAACTTTGTGCTTGTACAATTTTTCAATAAACCAAAATGTTTACATACCATGTTTTGCATTCAGTTATCCATAAGAAACCTATCATCATCCGAGGTCACTATATTCTGCCATGATCCGTCATCTATTCATCTGATTGGAAATCTAAAGAAGATTACTCATTAAAATTAACAATCAAACTTTCATTCAATTTTTTGGTGTTACTTGATATCTTTTTTCCAGAATGATTTTATGAAATCTCATTATTACTGCTAAGGTATGTTATAAATGAAATAAAGAAATAACTTTTCCCTTTTTTCTTATCTAATTCTCAAGTTGAAGAAGTGTACATGAAGTGCATAAATCTATCTGAGATAATTTCTCATTTCAGTCTTTCCAACCTTTTTCTTCAAAATCCACTTTTTCACTTATCCCACTGATTTCTATATTCATTTTCAATCAGAAAGTAACGAAGCAAGTTCGATGTATCCATCAAATTTAAATTCTAGTGATAAATTAACGTTGATTTCATTGTAAGATGATCATATACTTTGACAGATTTATTTAAAATGTTCCATTCGAACATGAATGGTAAGAATGAAATTATATTTCCCGATGATAACTGTTAAATCTCAGATTACATTCTTAATAAGGACTAGCAATTTGTTATCAAGATGTACACGGAGATGGTTATTCTGGATAAAAAGGAGGCTACCTGTTAATAGTACTGCAGTAATTAGTGGGCAGGATTTAACAATCGTCATGATAATTAATTATTTGCTATCATTTAATCTTATCAAGGATAAATTTTGTTAGTTATGATTCTCGTGAAATATTCGTAAACTTGAATCGAATTGTGCAATAAGACACTTTGTTTATAAAGTGTTATATGTCAGCTTCAATTTCACTGATAGCTTTTTGTTTTTAATTCCCTAGTGTCTTCCGTGTAACATTTCGTTGAACATGTGCTTATCCATCCATTCTCTAGTGATATCAGTAATTCGAATGGTTTACTCTCTTCTCTACATTATCAAACGCCTAGGCATTTGGGACTTCATCTTCGAAACTCTTAATGATAGTTGCAGAGAGCATGCACACTACTAGAATCCTTTTATGGACGGAGAAGTATAGAACAAAATATTGTTCCGCTTTCTCGATTATTTAGCAAGAGGTGGTACTGCGAGCTTCGCAAATCCTACTCTTTCCTCATCGCGGGATTTTCTTCCAAGTTCCTATTGCCAATCTGAATTGAGGAAAGCACACAAGAGAATGAAGGTAAATGTGAATTAGCGTAAATGCATGCCCTGGAAATAAATTTATCAATGGGTGCAATTATTTCGATTAAAACCGTATAATAAAAAGTTCTAGCAAGAGAAGCGATTACGGTATAATCCGAAAATTAGCCTTCCTACTCTCTTTTTATCTCAAAGTTTTACGGTTGATGTCATTCGCAAAATGCCGTAAAACCATTTGACCAAGTCTCAAAATGATAATAAATAGTAGTGGTATAGTGATCAGCGCAAGTAAAGATATTAAAGATATAAAATCCTTATTGGCCAACTGGGCGGAAATTTCTGAAATCTGTTTTCAGCACAGACGAAAGTAATTTTCATAAAATACTACTTGAAATTTTTTCTAGCTATCGCTACCTTAGCGCTCTTCCAGGTGTAAGAAGTTACACAGCGAAATGAAACTTTCAACCATATCACGTATCACATTGGGTTATGGTCCACACGAAATATGAAGTCTTCAATATATTGCAGTACATTTAATGACCAATGTTGCGAAATATCTGCAGGACTAAAATTTGTCAAGCAAACTGCCTTGAATTTCGTAGGAAAACTTTTTACTCATTTCTCCTCCAAACGAAAGCAATCAAATAATTAAGTATATTCCTATTGCAAGTAGATGAAATTACTTCCATACATTAAAGTATGATTGGTTTTTTCTTTGGAGGAATGAGAAAGGTAAGTCTTGAAGAGTGGCGATCTCTCAGATGGCCATCAAAATGTGACCGTGAAGGTAAAGAAGATGAAATTTGAAGAGGAGAAATTGTCAGTAGAGATTAAAAAACGCCGGTGATTATGATATTATAAATGTATTGGTATTTGTCGCTTCCAACTAATTGCTCGCAGAATTAACTTTTTAATCGTTTCATGAAATTCCCCAAAATGAGACGAACCAACCGAAGCTTCTCCTTTTTTACTTTTTCCTTTTCACCAAATTACTACTACATTTCCCGTTCAGTTCATTATTTCTCATTGATCAGGTAAATGAAGTGGCCTGCTGGTTCTCTTTGGCTCTTGGCTCCTTCATTAACAAATACGAAATCCCGATAACCTGAAATGACACTTCATTTGTTATCACAAATGATACTACTATTCGCCCTCTCTGCATAGCCATAATTAAGCCAAATGTCATATCTCATCCCTTACAGCAAAGAGGGATTCCCTCACTGAAATGTTGCTTCTCTCCTTAAACGATCTGAAGTCCTAAACAATAGTGCAGGCGGATAAGAGCGGTCCTCTTCCAAACGTTTTACGAGCTAAAGTGGATGCCGTAAAATTATGCAAGACCCATTTGAAATGAAAAACGTGTTGACGAGAAGTGCTGCTTCACGAGAGTGGCGCAACGTAGAAGAAAAGCAAGTTAGGGACAGAAGCGTCACTTCAACCATAAGCGGTACTTGCAAAGGAAAATGAAAAGAGAGAGGGAGAGAGAGGGCTTACTATCTTACAATAAGGTTGCAGAGAACTTTCATTCTCTTTTGGTTAAGAAAGTTTCTTTACTGTTCTTTGTTAAATAAGGCAATTAAAGGACACAGTACTCCTCCCTTCTATGCTTTTACTTTCATTTCCTCTTCCACTAATTTGCGGCACTCTTTAAGAGAAAGAAGCACATCCAGGTGCGGATCATTTAATTATCATCTTCATTCATCTCTCTCTCATCTACCGGTAAAATGCGATTCATTATTACTGAATGCTGAAGTCACGTTCGGTGAGCGTGACTACCTATTATACAGTTTTGCTTCACACATTATCTCTTAGATGCGCCGATCAGCGAATTCACGTACGCCTGATTATGATGCAGTGAATTCCGCTTCTATTTTCACTATTGTAATATTTCATTTCGGGATTTCTCAGCTTCTCACGAAAGCAAAACAAAGGCGAGAGTGAGTAAAATCAAATTAAAGTGAAATGAAATGACGACGGATTCGGTTAAGATCAACCTGTGTTTACCTTTCAGAAAAGAAAGAAAATTTTTGAATGCTCTCTTTGTGCATAAGTGCTGCTTCAATAATATCATTCCTTATAGATCCGTCTTCAGCCATATTCTAGTAATCACTGATATACAGATATGTCGTTAATATCGACTGCTGATAAAGTGTACTGAATATTGATACTGAGTACTGATATTGTCAAAAAAGGAATAAAGAAATCAAGCGAGCCAATGTTTGCTGAATTTTCCATCACCTTATCAGATGGTTGTACTTGGCTTTGATTTGGATAAGGATATCAACAATGAAAGAGATTTTTTAGGATTGGATTTAACTAAGCACCAATTTAAAGCCCTTCTTTATACTTAGCAAAAGACACTCATGGAAATATTTGGAGAAAGAGATATATTTCGAGATCAACTCATATGAAGCTATGAAAATGTTAGGCTAACATTTGACACTGAGAGTTCAACGAGGCGCCACTCCGACGACGATCAGCTCGAAAAAAAGAAAGGTAGTTGATCGTATGATCGGTTTATTCTACAACAACAATTATACCCACCTGTCATTTGACACGCTATGCTATCCTACAGCATTACATGCATCATGAACACCTCTACAGCCATATTCTCAACAACTTATTTACTGTTTCAGTGAAATTGAATTCCTACCTATTCCACTGATATATGACGCAATGATATGTCAGACTTGCAACACCTGAAATAATTTAAACATTTTAAAGGACTTAAAAGTTGAAGCCCGTTGTTTTATTTCATTATGGATTGCTGTATACTGCGCTCTTTTCGCTAGCAACTCTCATCATTTTTTCAAAAAGTGTGGCATGCCAGGCAGATTTTCATCTCAGATCTCTTCCGGACTCCACCATAACAATCAGTATTAAAGTAATACATCATTGATTATCTAATGTGCCACTTCGCGGTACACTGGAAAAGCCACATTCATCTATTTCTAAACAGCAAGGATTTGTTTATCATTGGATTCTCATCTTCTGTCTTTTACCTTACCGGGGGGAGATTTTGTCCTCTGACAATTCTACACATTACATTTTTGCTACGAATTTATCAGTGGAAATTATTAGCAGAGCCCTTACATCCTATACCATCGCATCAGTTTTTCATGCGAATGTTGAATGAGGCCAGGAAATCATCGTCTGCTGTCCGTTCAGTTTAAGACTTCCGGTTTGATGCTAACTTATGAAAATGGCTGATTTCAAAACTGTCCCTCAAATATGTTTATGTTTACCATACGAAAGTTGGCAATCGATATTTCACGTGAATATTCTGCCTATGCTAATAAAAATAATAATAATTAATGCATTTGATTCATAAATGCACTCAATCATTAGTAATTTGAGCTAAGAGTGAGCCAAGGCTAGGGATATAGAATGCGATTGAGGGCAAAGGACTGGAAAGTACCTTATTATGCCGGAACTCCAGCAAGGAAAGCATGCAATATGATACAATTAATTAGCTAATAAACCATTCGATCTGCTTTTTCAGTTAGCTCCGCCACATCAATTATCATTATTACTAATGGACGAATAAGACTGGGCTGGGATTAAAATCAAATTTTCCAGCTTCATTAAATGAGATAATTATAATGCCATATAAAGTTACCAATCATTTTTCGTTTGGCTGGACTAAGTTCAGCTTTATAAACCTGAACTCGACTTGAAATTAAAAACATCAATTAGCTAGCTCAAATTCAAAGTTATGAATAATTTGGGAGGAGCATTTCTTTTCAGGTGGTCAGCTGCTTCCAAACTTCGATTTCAATTTCCAATAACTTCTCTAGGAGCTTGCAATCAGAAAGATCCATTTGCTTCTTTCTCTTTGACTTTTTCTTTTTCAATTTGTACCACGTATGAGTAAGTATTTTAGATACTAATCAGTGTTTGGAACACAATTCAAAAGTTAATGGATGCAATAGAGAATGATTATTTCTATTCAAATACTAAGTATTAAATGAAATAAAAATTTTGAGCTATCAGCAGAAGATATTAGAGATTGGATGAAAGTAGGATGATAATATGGCATTGTCGATGTGAAGTAGAAGAATGATAGGCTCCGGAATTCAACTTCGGGAATCACGACATCTGATTTGCACATTTATTTAAACTTGATTTTCCTCAACTCCTGCAACACTTGATTCGGTTTATCTGTATGATTTTGTAGTGATTTATCGTCAGCTTCAATTATGTTTACTTAAACGCTTTGGCTTATTCGTCGCATAGCAATGAATAGCTACTGGTTAGCCTCAGCTCTTCGACAGCTTTAATTTTCACGCAGAATTGCATTTACTTCATGAAACAATTATGTGGCTATTTTTAAAGACTGGAAGGCTCCCACGTATTTGAATGATTACTCGTATACTGAATTTGGAATAATCACAAATTTCAAATTAGCTTGCCTCTTCGAAAACTGCCATCACGCGTACGTGTGCGTGACGAGAGTAATTCCGCTGATAGGGAGGAACGGTTTCCTGTTCGGTAAGGTACGCAACAGATTGCATATCACTTTGTTTGACATCAGCCATTTGTTCGTTGCCGATCGAAAAGTCTTCTGATAAGAGAAGATTGAAAGCCTTAATTTGACAGCATGTCACTATTATAGTATTCACCTTTCACTTTTAATCATCAACTACAACATATTAATTGTTGACATATGAAAGATGTATACTGTAAAGAAGAGGGAGAGAGAGAGAGAGGGAGGGAGAGGGTGATGAGGACGGCGGTAGATAAACAGGCTATGGGATAATATGCTTTAGATGGCGGAGAGCAGTTGGCGAGAAATTTGATACCATGGAATTATTAGCAGGATCTCAGTTAATGTTAAATGATTATAATCCTGCAAATGATCAAATTTTATTCCGCCTGATCATCTCCCTTGTCATCCCGAGTTTTCCTTAACTAACTCTCATCCTACTATTAAACTACTACCTAGCCATCCCTATCCGTGATAACTCTTGTTCACTCGATAAACTGTAACTTGGACGAATAAGAGTTTTTGAATCAAAGGTAATGACCATAGCAGCATTCATATGAATGGAGCAGGTAGAATTCCCAGGTAGGGGTCAAACAGCATCAAGAAGGGGGTCAACGAGGAGTGGATAACCTTTCAGGTGTTTTCTAACTTGGCTAATTTACACTCCATAGGAATGTGTTGTAAGTGATGAATTGGAATACTACCCCTTATGATAACAATTGCAATCCGTTAAGAGAGAGAGGGAGACAAAGAGAATGGATGGCAGGGAGAAAGGTTGTAATTGTTGTAAACAAGGAATCATTCTGATTAGAAGTACCACGTAGCTGTGTGTGTGTCAAGTGCCCACAATTAATAGCAATTAACAAGGGCGATTAGCAATATATGTGTGTTCGATTGTCGGTGTCCTCCGGTCCGTCACTCTTCCTTCCGTTAACTGAACGGAAATGAAATGAAACGGAAAAGGGTTCAGACCTGATCTTCCTTGAACTTTACTTGCTTTTCTGCTTCTCCTCACGTCGACAATACTCTGTCTACCCCTCCTCAGAATTTCAATTTCTCATTTGTCACTAGGATACCAGAAAGAGAGTGGATGGTATCAATCCATTCGTCTCAAAAATGTTCGATTATTCAAGTCTTTTGTAATGATCCAATACCTCTGCTCTATCTCTTCTGATCAAGCAAAGTATTAACTCAGTTAATTAATTACTCTGCGATATCTTTTGAATTCTTTTTTCTCATCAAAAACTTGCCCACAGAGGTTCCACATTCATTTTAAATTTCTAAAATTCTAGAAATGACTGAAAATGAATGAAAATCGAAGAACGATCTTCATTATTACAATAAGATTTAACGAAATAACTGTTTCTTCTGATCTATAAGTTATCACTACCTGAGTCAGATATTTTGAAGTATACCATTGGAAGAAGATTCAAACACTCGCCTAGTATCTTATATTTCTCGAGACGTATTCGATAGCACCAACTCTTGATGTCTTCTGATTGCTCCCATAGCATTTGGAAGGAAGAAATCCATGGAAATAAACGTTTTCTGAAGGTTTAACTAGCAAATTTATCTTTCTATTTTTCTCAGATATCTCGAAAAACTTCTTAGGGTACGGAGGTGTGACGGATTGCCGTCCATCGAATATCGGAACTGAAGTATTTCTCGCCGAAGCTGTATCGATGTTCTGTTTGCCATCCTATGATTGAGGATATTCAGCCAGCTTCCCAAAAATCTGAATGATAACTTGGACTTGGATTGCTTCCTCTAAGGCCTCTCGTTCCATTGACACATACTGAACCTTAGGCGTTTATATCAATGAGGAGGCAGGGAAAATCTTCGGATATTTTCTGCTTGAATAGTATATGCATGTCTAATGTTTGCAAATAGACTGAACCGAGCAATTTAAAATGATTAATTAGTGGTTTATGAAACTGGTGAGGTTGGGTGGTACCGATCGGGCGGCATTTCGTTTCGGTTCCATGCGGTGCGGTCGCTAGCGTATAATATTAAATCATTGTCCTCATTTACGACTGCTTTCCGTTCTCCCCTCTCCCTCCAACGGAAACAATTCATCCATCCATCCTGACGGCATGCTATAAGACCATTTCCACCCCTTCACACTGATTACTATTATTCCTCTCCCGATTAATTCAACTTGAAAGTGTCGTAAATGTATCAATCAATCAATCGATCAATCAATTGTTTTTGTCTCATTTCTCCCATTGTTTCCAGAGGGAATAAAGGTGAGGAATGCGATGCCTGAGAGATGTATAAAACTTCTTTGGATGATTGCGGGCATGATGGGCCTTTTGTTTAGTTAAAGTAGCGGGAAAGTTTCCGTGGAAGGTTTCTCCTTGACAAGCGTGCTCCGTCTGAGAGTTCTGAGAGTCGGAAGTTGAGAGGAAGGAAGGGAGTTGACGGGTGTGCTGGTCCTGGAAACGCATGCTTGCATTGTTCCCAGTATTAGACATGCTTGTAGCTCCTGCAAGAAGCAGAGGACTTCTTGTTCTCAACAACAGAAATTAAAAGTTCAAGTTTAAAAATGAAGTTTGAGGGAGTGGAATGAAAGACGGAGGACAGACGACGGCTCATTCATCTCTTGATCTCCCTCTCTTATTAATCATAACTTATAGGTATGCTTCTGAAACAAGCTAATATTCTCCACTTCCATCCTTATAATTCGACCTGTTTCTCTTGACCTATAACCTCATTTTCACATCATTTACAATCTTTGTCTCTTTCTATCAAAAGCATATGGTAATCAAATGGTGGAAATAGAGAGTAACTCTCGCGAAGAGAATGGAAAAAATGAAGAGAGGTGAGTAGGGTATGAGAGAGGCAAAGAAAATAATATTAAATTAAGTAAAAAGTAAAATTGAATAATGAAAGATTCGATTAGAATGAATCATATAGACAGAAGAGAAGTGAGAGAGAGAGAGAGAGGGGGAAGAGAGGAGGGAGAGAGGGATGGGAAGGGAAGGCTGATTTTCATTTATTTACGCTCATTAGGATGAAAAGTAAATGCTGCCAATGGACTAGATGGAAAGCTGTTAACATGCTATATTTAAAAGAAATTTTTCCAGAGAAGGAGAGGGAGAGAGAGAGAGAGAGAGGGAGAGAGAGTTTTTTTGGTTAAAATAAGGTGAAGTGAGTGGACAAAGGGCAATAAGAGGAAATGAGACGTCAGGCTGCGTTTAATGAATAATCATTTAATCGGTGCATAATTGAGTCGATTACGGAGAGCAAAGCACTTAGCTTATTAGCTGACATGTGCATGAACAGGGCGACACAGATGGTGATGATGATGATCGACCGGATCTATCACAGCGTCAGCGAGATCAGTTTCCTGTTCGTTCTTATTTGTTAATTATTCGGGACAACCGGAGGTCTGTCCGTCTCTGACCCTTGCGGCACGTGAACCAGCGTGTAATCTGACTACCGATTGTGGTTTCCGTCCTTTCTGCTGCAAATTCCATTTCACATCCGACAGAATGCTTATCCTCAACATAAAGCACAGACCTCTCGTTTCCTGATCACTTGTTATGTCACTCTGATAAGCAGATCATGAAAGTTAAGTATTCATCAATATTCAGTATAAGTTATTGCGTCCTGCCAAATATCATGACATACAAGTGCAATTTTCGCTGCATCGCGATATATGGAAAGCGCATGATATGATAAACTCTTTATCGCAATGAATATCCCAGACATTGCTATACCAATTTCTATCTTCTTTAAAGTTCTCACTTGAACTGCTAAAAGATTTTTCGAACAGATTTGATAGTAGTCAAAAGGCAACCAACTTGAAAATAAGCTTTTGAAAATCGTTGAGATTTTTGAGAGCTAGGGTGAAAGTGCAAATTACTTGCAGTGGGAAATTGGATGGGTCATTTCGATAACAAAGAAATTAATTCGATTAGCAAACGATTTCTCCTTCACCACTGAATCATCCATTGTTTCACTTTTCCGTTAGATGTTTGCTATGAACTCTAACTTTTTATCTTCTTGCATCACTTAGGTCTTTTCAAAAATTTGCGAAAATATTTTTCCTTATAAATTATCGAAGTTGATAAGGATGGATTATCTAAGGAAAGTTCTTTTTTGTTACTGAAACAAAAAATGTCTGTCTAATGAGCTTATCAGCTGATGGCTTTTCGTATCATATCATCTTCTTAACTAGTGGGGAGAAGTATTTGTGAAATGAGGACTGAGAGATCTCGAAATCATATGGAACAAAATCTGTTTGCTTCTTATTACAACCATCATCATACATCTCTCTCCTAGGCTTAGTTCCAATTCGAATTTCTAAAAGCAAACTAGCAGTGAAATAATTTTCTTTTAGATTGTACACTTCGTAAATTAGATTTCTGGGGAAAATATAGCTTTTTCATTCCATTAAATTTCCTTTGCTGCGAATGTAACATTTGGTGTATTTATGGAAATAAGCCTAGTTGTCTATGTTGCACGTTTGTTAACAATGTAAGCTAACGTACGGTTTTCTTCCGCTACAAGAATTAGCTAGTAACAAATGCTTTTGTACAATAACAACATTATGATTGAGATTATTAACCTTCCATGACACTTTTTCATGATAACGTAGATTGGCGCAGTTTGTCGTCCCGTTACGTCTAACTACTTCACATCTTCATTTGCTACACTGGTATACTACACGCTCCTGAACAGTGAAGACGATAATCCTGTGAAGCGGGTCGTATATTAATGAAATTTTTTTAATTCAAACACTTGATCGATATTTGACCTCTTTAATATCTCTTTTTCACTGATTTGAAATTTAATGATCATCAAATGATCATTGATTGATATGATCATAAAACTTTTTGTTGGCTATCAGAATGCAATTATGAAGGCTTTTTACTTTAAATTCTAATTATTCTCTTCGTTCTACAGGCTCTTAATTTTTAATAAGCACTTATCTGATATGTTGTATGATCCAGCCAATGGAGTATTTATTTACTGGCATTCTTATCCTTACACAAATTTTGGCTTTTACTGTTTTAATAGAATTAGCCTCGGCTCGGAATTTGACTTCCTTCCGCTGTCTTAGGTAGAAACGTGTAATCTGCAATTTTCCGACAAAGCTGGATTTCTACATGGATTACTTGGAACTACTTGGAAAATTATTAATGAGTAAAGCGTAAATGCTTGCTAGCGCTAGAAGTAGAAATTTCATTTCGGAATCTTACGAACTATGATGGCAATCCATAATGGCATTTACGTGAGATACATAGCAAACGATGAGTCCGTGAAATTACGTAAAGATTAGATGTAAACATATGCTGCTGATTACTGGTAAAATTGCCCCGAAGGTAGCAGGGATAGAGGATAAGATCGTTTATCACTCATCATCCTTGCAATATTATACCTTTAGCTATTTGTTTTCATCCATCTGCAGGTAAGCTGTCTACCGGAAATACCGCATATATCAGTTTAATGAAGAGTGAGTCGCTGTTATCCTTTCAATTAAATTTAATATTTCGAATGGAAAGATTAAAATATTGGAAGATTTCGAGAGAAAGGGAAAAAAATGAAAAAGTGAAGAGGAAGGAGGGAAGAAAATGGATGAGAGAGAGAGAAAGATGGATAGAGAAAAATGAAGGAAACAGACGAATTGACGTTTGACGAGTTTATTTGATTTGATATCGAGCTAAAATGGATGGAATCAATCTCACTTTATTGATTATCCAAATTAGGCCAATTTGCATTTAACTTCCTCACCTCACCCATTCCATTCCATTCCACTCCATTCCGTTCCATTCCATTCCATTCCGTTCCATTCCATTCCATTCCGTTCCATTCCATTCCATTCCGTTCCGTTCCGTTCCGTTCCATTCTTATTCTATTTGCGAAAAATACTTCCGCAGATTTCTATTTCATCCATTCTTCCTGAATTTCTGAAATCGCATTTTCTTCTTCCCAGAAGAAATATTAAAGCGATGACCTTTCGGTGTTGCGTTCGCCACAATTCTTCAGTAATGAAAATGCATTTACTTCAACTCCAGCTATTAGAAGCACTTATCCGGAACCTTAGTCTTCAATCTCGTTGTTAATAAAGAGATATCTTTCAAACGCTAACTATGAAAATGTCAAAGGGCATTTACTAATTTTAAAAATTTTATGATGAAGCATTTGGCCATTAAAATAATCATTAAATTTTGATTCCGGGATTTTTTGGATGATTTTATGTGCACAAAGTAACTTCAGTTATCTCATCGAGTGCTTCACTTTCTATTTTACTTGTAACCATCCCTAATCTTTGTTCAGCAAAACTAATGAATTTATAACAATGCTAATCATAATAAATATTGTCTATTATCATTATTATCATAAACCATATGGAGATTGAATTATATGAACGTTGAAAATTGTGATTTAACTATCGATGACTATCGAATACTTTGCATTATTATCTTTTGAAGGGAAGAATCGGTGAGAAGTATACTTTATCAATTCGATTTCATTGAATTAAGTCGAGCAAGGCTGCAGCTACATATCCTCTTGACACCTATGTTCTTCTCCTAGCAGAAGATATATCTGTTTACTTTTTTCATTAATGAATCCATCCATCTTGGATGGTCTTCTTTTCTACGGTAATTCAAAAACATTTATGTGATTGTCAGTCTAAAAGATTAAGTGTTTGAGTTTCAAATGCAAATAAGTCGCTTATGTTCCTCCTAAAATCTCTTTCGTTTCAAAGTAAGAGATACTCAAGATCATCAAGTATCAAATCAGAAATGAGCCCTGAGGGTGGATGATAATCAGATAGGTAAAAACTGCCAGGTTTCGAGGTAGCTATCATTCTATTACTTTTTCCCCCTTCATTCTTCGAATGTGATTTTATGTGTATATTTTCGATAAAATTCTAAAATTGACGATAATTTCATATTTTTTTGAAAAGAAATTTTGCTATAACACAATTTTGTCACTCCAATTAAACTTTGTATAAACGTTTTTCCCATTCATGCGGCAATTATAATATCAGTAGAACGAGACTCCATTAGTGTCCTTCATCAAATTTTGAAAAAGGAAAGTACCTCTCTAATTAAGTTTATTATATCGATAAGGCCGATGATTGAAAGGTTGTTAACGAATTCGAATTGCGTGCTGGCACCACTCTCCCTCAACTTCCTGTATGTTTGTGGGTTAAGAATAAAAGCGGGACGATTGGGATGGAGGATGATATGCGAGATAAGCAAATCAGTAGCTTATCACTCTCGTCCAAATTTTCATAGTAATCGGAACAGTTCATCTTTCATTTCCCTTCTCTCTTTCTCGAGGTTATCATAAGGGTAATTAATGATGTTAGCCTTATCACTGCTAGCACGCTGGTTATTTTTAGGGACTGATTAATAGTGATAAGGTCATCATGATCAGTTATCATGATGCTTTCCACATAACTTCGTTCACGAAAATGTTGTGGATGATGGAAGGAATAGTATGGAATTGGTGAGGGATTTGATGAGGGATGAATAGACAAATGGAACATGAATAGTTATAATAATATAAAATCATTCAGTTTATGTTTGCTTGAAAGATATAGCGTTTGTTGAAGCTATAAATCAAATAATATTTAAAAAACATAATCATAATATTTTAATGGATGTTTGGATGAGATGCCTTCCACAATATATTCCTTCCATATGCGCCATTTGATTTAATGCTTGTTGTCATCCGAGCATCTGAAGTCATTCCTCCTTCAGAACACCTACGTAAAAACTAATTTTTCTAATGGCTTATAAAAAAATTATAGCAATTAATTATCCTCTATTTCCATCAAAATCTTCATCATAAATAAAAGTGGGAAGTCGTCGTAGTACAATTTTAAACCTTCCTTACATGCATCCATTAATTTCTCACATTTCTTCCAATTTTCCATCACTATGTTTAGACAAATAGTCGAGTACAATTACAATATTTTTTATAAATTCGATTTAACGGGAAATTTTCAGTTGCGTAAGCCTAAGCATAAAAATATTGCTTGCATGTTCATGTTGTTTTCTAGCTAATCATTTAGACATTTGCGCACCAATTCGACTTGACGTGAACTCAGCATCACATGAATTGTCGCTTTTTCGGTGTGTCACTTCAGAGCAACGATTATCGTTTACGAGATAGGTTAAAATTAACAAAGCTAATACGTGAATCTTTTTCTCATTTTAGTAACCTTAATGGATGGGAAATTAAAGATGAAAAGTAATTATTCCACTCTTCTCTTTTTACTTCTACAATAATCCTTGTTGTTAGCATTCTCCCAACAACAACAAAGTTTTTCTTTTTTACACTGACACATCATTTTATTTCCTTCTTGAAATTCCCGAGATAATTCAATGTGTAGTTTTAGCTTAGGCGCGTTTCTGGAAGTGAGTGATAGGTAAGATGACAATTCGTATTTAGCTCATTTCATTTATCGAGCCTCGATATGATGCATGATGCAAGTGAACTGACTTATCCGTCCGATTTTCTGCCGATGTGATCATTTCTTCTGAAAGCTGTTATTGATGCCACGTAAACAACATTCTGTGCTTCCTTGCTTACTTGACGAAATAACGTGGGAGTATGAGATTCTCGCTTCTTCTTGAACAGTTGGAAGTGATATGGCAAAATATGGAAATCATTATTATTTAAATGGCAGAGTGGAACTTCGAAATTGCTTGATTACGAATCTAAAATAACAAAATTTGAAGGAAAGTCGCTGTTGTAATTTTTGAAATGGCTAGAAGTGAATTTTGCTTCAGCCATTTGAATCATCCATTTAAATTAAATTAAAGCTTTCGATTTATTGAATAGAATTAATTAGTTGTCATATGAAGCCATTCAGTACAGTTCAGACATGTCAGCTATGCTTCTACAGTGAGATATTAAACCCATTATCAACAGGTTTCGAACCGTTGCCTATTCTTTAAATTCCGGCTATATGAGCTAGTTGGCGTATATCTGAGGTTTAAAATACTGAATGGAAATTAGTTATATTTCGGGACGATATAATTGGGCACATACTTACATTTCCATTTTATTAGTTGCAGGCACGTATTTCGAATCAGCGTGTATCTTGTGGCCAAATATATTTCTAAGAGTATTGGTTGTCACCTAAATTTGCTACGCCCCACTTAAGCTAAATATTGAAGCAGTTAGAAGTGTAATTAGTTGTCGTTCTCCGCCAGCAATCTTACCAAAACCGGTGAATTTGCATTCACTATTATGGCGTCAAAGCCTAGACTATATCTCCTCTCCCTTCTTCTCTCTCTCTCTCTTATCTTCAAAATTTCATTTGTGATGCTTTTATGAAACATAATTGCTGGCTATTATTTTTGCCATTCGATATGACGCGGATTGGTAATAGTTAAATTTAAATTTATTAAAAATGCAAGAAACTGTACTTTATGATTTAATTTTTGCAATGATCACCAGAAAGGAATTAGAAGTAAAAAATATACCTGTCCGAGGTTAATGGAATAAGAGAATCGATCATCCTGTTGAGATCAGCTGACTAGTTTTAGAACAATATCCTATTCGAAAACTATTTCATATTTGAGAGTCACGAATATCAACAAGGTAGGATATCGCAAAGTCTTACTCATTTCAGTGACATGTATATAAAATCTCGTGATCCGCATCTTAAAATGTGGTAGGTGCTAGCTTATGGCAATATAGACTTGGATGCTTAGCGATACTTGAGGAACTTGAGTAAGTTTGGAAATAAAACTCAAACAAAAAATTTCATAGAGATTTATCATCTCCTCACTATTTTATCATTCGAATTACTTCTTCGTGTGCGTGACAAATCCCTTCTCTGTCTAATTAGAGTATCAGTTCTCGACTCATCTTCAAAATCCAATCAAATATATCACTACTGATGCATTCGTTCACGGAGATCATCTATGATTCCATCTATGAGTTCAACGTCTCCATCGAATCCCTTGATCGATAAGATAATTGTTCGATACATTCCAGGTTGGTGCTATTGAAATTTAATTAAGGAAGCAAGCAGGGTGATTAGCAATTAATTCTTGATGGTTCTAATCATATTGGGCTTATTGCTTTCCTAATTAATGCAATATGTGTTAGGAACAAATATATCAACGCCTGAATCCATTCATCAAACGATTCAGATTTCCTGTTAAGATGAAATTTCCAGTGCTTTCTTGATAAGTTTAATTGGTCGTTGGTTCTTCGTGAGAAAAAGTGTGCTCAAGATAAGCCCAAAAAATTCGAATCTCTTTTTGGATTCTAATTAAATTAGCTAGGATGATGAGTGATTATTCCTATTGCGTATCACAGAAGAGCACCATTCCATCATCACCGATCTATGGGATATTTAGACCGCAGCTCCTCCTTCTTCATGGAATATGTTGCCCATCCCACCGGTCGATTTAACGTGGAACGTGTTCCATCCACACCTCCACAGTCCAGCCATTTCCGCTTCTAAAGTATGCTCAGGTGAGGTCACTTACCATGCATGGCTGTTAGGTCATCATAGCCACTGCGCTCTTTTATCATTAGCAAACAGTCCTTGAAATCAGTGTTATCACTTATTATCTTTTCCACCACTTCTGGAACTCATAACGCATAAAAGGCTTCCTTGTACTCTCACTGTCACTTTAAAATTTAACTGCAAGAGGGTGACATTTTTATGATCGAACTAGGAGTCAACAGTGAAAGCTGCGTTAAGTTCGTCGTTCGGTGAGTTTTCCGTACGTGTCATAATAGCGTGGTGGTGCCGACATCTTCGCCGGTTTCATTTCTTGTTTATTTTTAGTGATGAGACACTTAATTGATCTCATTATAATTAACTCATCGATTCTATAAATTTCATGTGATTCAGCTTCTCATAACATAATTCAATTTAATTTCGCTCATTTCTTGTATTTCGTTTTCTTTTTATTCCATCCACCAAACCGAATCTATTAACTATTTTCTCTCAAATTTTGTCGTTGCTTAAATTGGACTTATTAATTCTATAATAGTATTTGATTTGTCATCGTAAGCATTACCATTTTTAAGCCTGTCAATACATTGAAATCTCGTTTCCCTTCCCGCGTCTCCCTGCATACTTCTATTATTTAAAGAAATTAGCTTGCAAGAATTTCAGTCATCAAACAGGTCGCAAGGAATGATTTGATGATTTGTTTAAAAATTTGATGGGGGTGCAGCTGTTTGATTTTTCTTGTCATTCCATGAAGAATTTCCCTCAAGTCATTCTCTAAATCACACGATAAATCGATAATTTATTAGAACATAGGATAGATGCATGCATGATTCCTCCTGATAGGTGCATGCGTACGTGCGTGCTGTGATCTTTCCGTTTAGCAGCTGATTAAATTGGAATTAAATTGGGAAACGAAAAATGGAATTGTATATATTTGCTTAGTGGGACCAATTGAATTCTTACTCTTCGCATTCATTTTTTATTATTCTATTTGTGGAAATGATGAAATTTGCACTTCCAAAATAAAACAAACTCAATTGCATATGCATGTGAATGTTTTAGTTGAAGCACGCATTTGACGTTCACTCACTTAAATTTGGAACGGTACCTTCTAACTGCTCACAGGTATTTTTTCCATCAGCGTCAGTTTGCTTGAAAGACAAGCCATATTTGTTTGTAAATAAAAAATTCCATGGATCATTCATTGAATTAGTCAATCTCGATTCGTTCAACTGTCTCATATACTCATGCAGAAAATGAAAATTTTTGGAGATAAAAAAATCGGAATATTTTTTAGAAAATTTTGATTTATCACTACAAAGAGATTAAGAAGAAGTTCTTGTTCTCTCTCTCTCTCTCTCACAGAATTTCAGTTTTGAACTACAAAATAGTTAAGTGGTTTCAAGAAAGTGAATTCAAGAAATCACGAACATCTATAATCCATTCTATGCAAAATTTTCTCATAATTATCGATCCGATGATTATTATCCACTCTGAACAATTATTTAATCTCTCATCACTTAAGTTAAAGCAGTAATTCAGTATTCAATAATAGCTCGTGTCGTTTACTCAATGTCGGCGATGTTATCCCTTTCATCACAACGGATTATGAGATCCCAATTTCTGTGACCTTTGAACTCATCCTCTCATTAACATTTGTTATTTGCGAAAAACACTTGTCATACACATGTTGTTGCTGTATCATAAATCTTAAGCAGCACTCTCATCTGTTGTTTCTACTCAGGTATTCAAATGGTGGAGGAATAGGTGAAAAGAAAGAGAGTAAATATAATTGTTGGGAATCTGAGCAGAATTTCAAATTTCCGGCGGAGCTCTGTCCAGAATTTTTAACTTATCCAAAGCTCAATCCACGATTCCGTCGACATCGCTGAAGAACAAAGTATTTTGCACTGTTTTCCCTTTTCCCTTCATTGCAGCCGAGGAAATAAAGCGATCAATTAAGTGGAAACGACAAAATTAGAGGATGAATTAGTGATCACAACTCGTTACCTGTGACAAGTAAATGATGCATAATCAGCTCTCTTACACACAATTAAAAGAGAGTGATTGCTGAAGCTAAAAACAGAACTTACTCCTGACCAGGCCTATCCCATTCTACGGTAATCTCTTCCAATCTGATTGATCCCTTAATTTCCCTTCATTCCTCTTTTCCATTCTTCCATAATCCTTCCCTTCCTGATCGAAGCAAGCATCTTCTTCCGATCGATTCAGATCACTTCTTTCATGCCGTCCGTCGAATATTGTCGACCGGGGGTTGGTTCGATCCCAGACCTCTCGGATTTCTTCAATTATCGTAATTCGCCTCGGCTATTATACCAGTGCAATGTTGAGGAAGTACATATCATTTCTTTCTTCTCCTTCATTCGATTCAATTCAGTGTCATTTAATTCAGTTCACTCATCCATTCGCTCCAGCCAATATTAATTCTTCCACTTCCATCACTGTTTATTCTAAGAGCGAATTGTACAAATTACTGTAATATAAACGTTTTGTTTTTCTTCAATTTTGCAATTTCCGGCTTTCGTATTCAACAAAGAAAGAGAAGTAAGTCATACACTGTCTAGAGTAATTGAGCAAAATTACATAAGCGAACTGAGTACGTAGCGTACGTGAGGATATCGGTAGAGCGGTGGGGATAGTATCGCTGAAACATTTGCATGACTTGCGTCGGCTACTGTATTAAAATTAATTATTGTCACAAATCGCTTTTCCCAATTCTCGGTAATAACTGCCGCGGAAAATGCCATGAAGAAGCAGTATTAGCTTTTCGTCCAATTTCGGAGAATAGAATATATTCAGAAATATACTTATTAATTGCTCGGGAATATTCTGACTTCCGTTAATGACCAGGTTGGCGAAAAGGATTTGTACAGAGCAACAGAAGAAATTGGTCAGTGTTGATTACTGCTGTTATGATAAAGTTGATATTTTCAAATGAAAGCATTGCGTCACTGTGAGGTTCAGCCGAAGAGGAGAAAGCTGGTTGATATTGGTTTCAGGTTACAAGAGGCAGCAGGTAGGTAGTATGACATTTCAGTGTTTGCTATCAGATCATGTAATGCTCATTTGATAACGAGTAATCAGCGATGAAATTCTCCTTCATATTCCTCTTCTGACCTTTCTGGCTCTATAATAAAGGACCGATAATGGTTGAATCGAAAAATGCCAAGCTTTATTGTGGGTTCGTTGAACTGTTTGTTGTCTTGAGAAATGCTTCTGCCTGCTCACATTACTTTGAAGTGTATTTCGCGATAACGGTTCCATTTTCTGGCTAATTAATTTCTTGAAATTAATTCGATGGTTGGACAAATTGGGTCATCTGATGGTCATTAGTACCTCTCATCATTACAATTTATTCCCAATCATTCTCATCATTTTCATCATTATCACCTGCTTCCTTGTTCCAATCTAAATACCTTTCTCCAGTATTTATTACCATTGTTCGAGATCGAAAAACGCGCACTCGTAATTCCCCCTGTCCATTCATCTGTAACAGGTTGGTCAGTAATCCTTTGAAATCTTCGTGGTTTCCAAAGTTTCACGATTTCTACGTTTGTTCCTAATATTTGCTGAATTTGCATGACTAATTGAATAATTATTTTTTAAATGCCCTACTCAGATATTTGGGTTATATGACTTTGGAAGCAAAAAAAAATATCTGAAAATTTCGCTCTTTGTAAAGGTTAAGATTTGGAGTATCCTGAAATGCTCTGAATTTCGAAACCAAAGATTACTATAATTTGAAATGGAGGTAAGCAAGCATAAAGCCAATCATTTCAGTTATGAAACTTCCAGCTACTGAAGAGAAAGGAAGCGTCATGAAATGAAAGAACTATTAAGTGGTTGTCATTAGAATTGAGGAGGGTCATTAGCGGTGTGTCCACTTGATGTGGCCCCTTGAAAAGGAGAAAACGCGGGTGGTAGTGATTGTTCATCAGCAAGAAGTAATTAACATCGGTAATAATTTCGTTTTTTCGAAGGCCACTCCACGTCGATTACCTTTACCTGAAAGTAACCGAAAATCCTTGATGTAAGCGTCGCAAAGTTTCCACCCATTATACATATAAATTATATTATTTCGTCAATGTCGTTGACTCATAAATAGTACAAACTTCCAACGTGCGCTTTCGATGCAAGTTCTTAACCGCCAAATTTATTTTTGAAATGAAGTTTTTATCATTGCTGATCACTGCAAAAGTACTGCAGTGATTTGTTGACCTGGAAAAGGGTCAAGTAAGAGGAATGACGTGCTTACCTTACTTTTCGCAACCTCTCAGCGAAGCATTCTATTCCTGAGAGTTCTTCGAATCTCCGGCTTCTCAGATTGTTTCAAAGATTAGAGAATCTTCATTTTAACGCTCTGTCATCTTATGAAAATGCCGCTATATTTTCTCTCTCTTCCTAATTCCCCGCCCTTTCATTCTCCGAGTTTGTCTGAAATTATTATTAGTGATATGCCTGAGGAATAAGAAATATCTATGGAGCAGTGTGCATTGTACATGTCGAGTTTTAGGAATAAGCAAGACTTGGCCGAGCACAGATCCATTCTCGAGCCACGGTAGTGACAAATCAATCAACGGCAGAATTTTCATTATTTCGACAGGAATATACCCGTGAACTATTTGCTGACTGCATCAAACCACAGCCCATATCCTGTGAGCAGCAATCATCACTTATCAGTAAATTGCATTTAAACGGGTCTTAAAGCTTTCCTTAGCTATTAGGCTGTTTTTCCTCCGTATTTCTTGGCCTAAGGGCTGCCAGAGAAGCAAGACACATTACATTAGTATAGTAAGCAACTAACCAGTATTTAAGAGCAATTTAGAAGGAGTGACGACAGTAAGGCCAACGCTTTGTGACTGAATGCTTTTGGACATTTTACAGAGATTAATGGTAAGCGATAACTTTGTTTTGCATTTTGGCTCAGGGTGATTTAAATCATAATTCAAAGCACTTGATTTCTGCTGCTATTGCTATTGTTAATGGGCCAATATCTCATATAATCATTTTCCTTTTAGAAGGACCTGAGCCGAGAGTAGGCTAAATGCTTAGGCATGCATCATTCCCAAATGCCAGTTTGTTGATTCGAACTTACTTAGATATTTCGTTCTTGTTAGAAGTTACTTTACTTTGTGCTATTTCCTTTACGCTACTGGACATAGTTTGAGAAATCTGATTGTAGGTGAGGTTATAATTAGATAAGCGTTGAACTAAGAGACTACTGCAAAACTTACTGCAAAGTTGGTAAAGAAGTAAAGGCGAAGGGTCACATCATTCAACCTAATTCATCGAAAGTGCTCGTACTGATGATCGTGGATTCAAATTGCATATACCTAAATTTCACTTTAGCAGAATTAACAACTCTTCTAATCTTTTTTATTGAAATGTGTGAAAGGAAGAGACTTTTCAACAATTTCTTTGTCTGCAATTTGATTTTAAAAGCCCTGGAAAATGTTTTCTATCTTCAATGCTTTGCTGCAGTCATCTAAAATAGAAGCTATGAAAGCTCAGGTATCCAGGAGGGATGGTTCTATTTCTGATCTCAACCTGTTAATATCATCTGATAAAGAAAGGAGAGATAACCGGTGTTGTTTGTCACAAAGTTTTGGAAATTCCTATTGAACTTGAAGCCTCAGCACTTTATTTCTCTTCTGCCTCCTTTCCTTCACCGTTTATTGCATCAATTAGTAAATTATAAGGCGATACTTTTCTGATAATTAATTTTCTCTTTCATTAATCCCTCCCTCCACAGCCCTTTAGAAAAAGGTAAAGGTAAATATCGGGCGCTGTTGTTGTATGATACAATTATCTGCCAACCAGCCAATCACTGTTAGTTGGAGGGGAAGATAATCTGATTATTATCAATCATTTCTGTTTGATGAGGGATTGCCTGCCTATATTGCATGGACGAATCATTGTTATATTGCTACTTATTGAGTAGTTTTGAAATCGTTATAATGTCCATAGTGTTATAGTCAGCGAGCAATAACATCATTAGCTTGATTAATAAGCTAAATTGTAGTCAGTGTTAATTAGTGGCATATACCTGGGGAAGGAGAAAGGGGATGAGGTTTATGTTTTGCTTAGACAGGTTGCTATGACATTTTAATACTTATCACCGTATCAAATTCTAATCCAAATCTTAGTTCAGCCATGTCATCCTTCACCTGCCCTCCTCATTATCCAATCTAATAATCTGTCTAATATTTTGTTTTTTGATAAGTTGTTAGAGAAGAAGAGAAACATTTGCTTGCATTTTCAATTCTCAGTGAATTTCTTGAGCGATTGAAAATCTGAGGAAGTTTCTGTCTGAATAAATGGAATTGGAATGGAAAACGTGACAATAACGGTTTCAAACTTCCAGGAATCGACCTTCGTTCCATCCATTACCTTTCATCAGTTCAGGTGAAAAACAAAGTACCAGCTCAATCTCGAGTAATCTCAACAGCTATACTGCTTCATTCTCACGTTTGCTTTTTCTTTCCAATATTAATTTGAACGCTCACTCCATTCTCTTCGGTTCGTGTTATTGTGTTTTTCGATATCAGAGGGGTCACACTCCGGATATGATGTCGTTCATTGACCTCTGCTCTTTTAAGAATTATTGAATTTATTCCATTTAATCTCAGTTACATATTACATTTGCATTGTGAGGATTGGATTGAGAAAAAAAATTAGTTTTCTGTAACCAATTCAAGATTTCATGTTGATGTTATTAGCATCTAAAGTTTTTCGCTATATTATTACCATCGTCACGTTGCTAGCCTGAAGCATTTACTGAACTTTTATTTTCAGTTTTGAATTCCATTTAGAGCTATCAATCTTATCATTTTGTTAAGAATCAACTGTCAATAAAAATAATAATAATAATAATAATAAAATAATAGTAATAGTAGTAATAAACAGTAATAATAGCCATATGTAATGTCTCTGTTTACAACTCTGGCCGTCAATTGATATATCGTCTCGAAGTGCTCTTCTACACCTCTACAATGACTGAAGGAACGGATCGGATTACAAGAATCTTCCTCCGAATCAAATTAGACTTACATTAGCTATAGCTGACTATTAAATTGTATAATTGCAAATCATTCCGAAATTTTTTGACCTATAGAAGCTCCTTTCTTCACCGTTGAATTTACTCTTTTCCGACTTTAATGCGCTGGGTGCTTCTGAAATATTTTCCTAAATTTGGATTACATTTCATAACAATATACTTTTTCAGCTTTCGAACCTTTTCGAGAAATGTCAACAAAATTAAAATTCTCTCTGTCAGTGGAAATGACCGTTCTCCAAATTCCACTTCCACCCTAGCAAAGTTCATACTTTTAAATTCTCACACCGTATTCAAATTCCTTGCCAAGAATAGGAAGGGAGTGAAGGAAAGCGAGAATTGTTTGTTGTTAAATGAGCTGCTCAATTTCTGGTAACTATAGCCATAAACATTATCGGTCCTGCTCTAATTGAGGTATTTTCTGTTACAAATTATAGGCTTAATTTGGATAGTGAAAGAACGGTGGGCTCATGCTTACATATCAGATTAGCTTTGCATTTCGTGCCCTCAAATTGCATCTCACCTTAAAATTGGCCATTTGAATGAAAGAGGAAGGGAAGCTGTTTCGATTGATATCGTTTGAGTAATAGTTTCTTGCTCCTATCAATTCCAAATCCGTCGCAGCAAATCATTTTTACCTCAAGTTACCTCAAGTGATTTTTGCTATGCGATATTTTATTCCATGATCGTCCGGCACCCAATTAAATGAGCTGTAATTGGTGTAAGATCATTCTCTAATGATGTCAGATAAGCTGCAAAGTGATCAGAACGATCAGAAGAGTGACAGGTAGTACTGTTCATCCTACAGCGAATGATATGTATGTATGAGTGAAAGCCAGTGCAGTAATTGGAACTGTTACTCTTTCCGTCCATTCCGAATAATACAACGGATAGGTTTACGGTAAACGAACGGTGCAATGCTGAAATTTGTTACTGTCACACTTGCTACTACTGCTCATTACTACCGGTGGATGGATGAATAATTTCCTTTCCGTAACCTTCTCTCTCTCTCCCTCTCATATGCTATCTGCAATCCTTTCATGAGTCTCGTCATTCCTCCTCAATTCAATTTATCCGTTCCGTAATGAAAGAGCAATTAATCCGATAATTTGAGTTAATAAGTGATTGAGTTTGCACAGCATGTGTGCACCACAGAGTAGAAGTAGCTTCTGATGTTTAGAGACAGTGATCAGATGTTCAGGTAACTCAGTGCTCGAGGAGGAGATAAGGAGGTTTATTCATTTCTCTCATCTTGTTACACTCTCCCTGAAACTGTCTAACGAACGTCCCAGTATCTAACAGTATGCTTGTAGAACAATTAAACATTGGGGATAGAGGAAGAAGGGATGGAATGGGATGGGATGATTCAGCAGTAATAATTTTGAAATTCTAAGGAAGAGAAATGCAAGAATTCCACCCGCATGAATTGATGTTGAATGAAAGTACGAAGCAAGCTAGCCAGCTTTAACCGTTTATCAGCCGTCATCGAGCGTCATCCGATTGATAATGGCGGCTGAGTTAGCGTCATTTACGTCAGTTTGAGTGAAGGTGGAGGAGAGTGAGCTTCAGATGAGGTGGAGTGATTGTTGCTGGCAAAGTTTCCCATTTAAGAGAAAGCTTATTGGAAGATTATTTGTGGCACATTCATCGACGAGCTGTGCGAACAAATGGCAAAATGATAGACCAAATAATAGAAGAAGAAAGAAAGAAAACGAAATTAATCATCATCACTCATAAAATTCCAATGGACAGAAACGATCAAAAAATATTACACAGATATGTATGATGCCTCCGTCACTTCTTGCTTATTCATAATCTCGTCGTTTGTTCCAAATTCATTGTGAAACAATAACTTGAGAGGAATACCTGGCTGAGGGTCTCTGTCTTAGGTCGAACCTTTCACTTCATCCTTCTCCTCTTCCCTCTTACATTTCCCTCTATCCACTCTCCATATTTCAATTGAAGGTTAGCTATTTGAACATTCCTAACATTTTTCCTTCCGTCACGCAAACCTTCAATCTTTCGAAGGCCTATAAGTTCCAGATCAGATGTATCAGGAATGCCATGCAATTTGTCCCCTCTTGTAATAGCAGTAAAGGACCTCCTGTATTACAAAGGTCACAAGTCACACCTTTACAGGAAGCCTTTCTCCTCTCTTGACGAAATCAAATACTTTTGCAAGTCAGTATGACTGTCTATTTCAAACGCTGCATCTATTCCGGTAACATCCGACTATTACCTAGTCGCATATTACCAAGTCATGATATGCCAGAAAAGGTTTGCAATGCCGGATTGTTCTCGATTTCGTAATTTGATATTTCGTTTAGCGAATTTTCTAATTAGATTGTGGAGAGACTTTTTATAGGAAAAATATTACATAGTAATTTTGCCTTGAGTAACAAGTGATGAGAGATGATAGTTGGTAAGACGAAAATCCGAAACGAATTTCACTTATGCTAAAATCTTCCCTGACTGTTTCGGATTCGCAGGTCGCTGATGAAAGTTGCGAACGAAAAGTTCCCTGTCGCAGTGTTCCGTTCAGTATTCTGTTCGCTGTGCTGGCGGAGTGCACGCATTTTTATCACATTATCGGTACCATAATGCTATCATATTATTAGCATCATAATATACATATGAGTACGTCGTAATGTATGCATGCATGTCGATACAACGTTGTGTGTGTGTCTGTTGGGAAATGTAGCAGACAATTTAAAATGCATTTAAATGAGATGGTGAGATGATGTGTATGCTTGTAGCCATGGTTGGAGCACTTAAGAGTTTGCTTTGTGACTAATATTACCTTTGGAAGAGTCGTTTTGTTTAGTAATTTCGATAAGAATGAATTTCACTCCGTGATGGAATAAATTAATCGCAATTCCAGCAATTCCTTAATTTAATTAGTAAAAGTATGCCAAGAAGTGCTTCTTGCTATCAGTAGGAATCACTGATATCCATCTTTCTTCTTTAGTGAAGTAATCCTGAACTCTCATGCAGATTTCCGGTCATCTCGCTGTCACACCCCGAAATCTTTCTTTCAGATTCTTCCGCGTTCCATCATCAATTTGCTCGTAAACATTCGCATGGAAAGTGCTTTCCTCCATGTAATGTTTTATTTGATATGATTTTAGTGCAAGCGTCATTTTGATTGCATTAAGTGATCATTTCCAACGGCGCATAAATATTGCCATTTTGTGGCACCGGTGTTTTGGGGACCGGAGGGAATGGGAAAGCAGTCTATTTCACTTTTTGATTTTATTATACGATTGTCCAAATATCCAACTCATCGAAGAAATTGCTTCTCCACTTCCAAACAGCTTGGCTGGCTTGGCAGCCAGACTCAACTCGGCTAGGGTCGGCGAAGCTCTCGACTGCTTGGCCTCCTATAAGCCTGAGGCCCCGTGATTGTCCCTCTTATATGAAATGAACAATAAAAAGTATAAAATTATTTTATCATAACTATACTATTATAACATTATATGCTTTCCATGTTTTGACTTCTCACTCTCTAAGTGATTGCTTAAAGTTAACTTTCATAAAATTACTCCTTAAGCTTCTTCCTTCCTCACTCCCAACAATTTGCTTTTATTCGAAGGGAAGCTATCTTTTCCATGGGAAAATATATAAAATATATTCAGTGGCAGTAACCAATACTGCATTCCCGTTCCTCTTTCCTCTCTCTTATATTCCAAAACTATTTGGCACCGTATCATTTCAGTGATAAGCAGAAATTAGAAATCTGTACCTGAACTAGTTCTCAGGAGTTTAGCGCAACTCTGGACAATCCATCTGTAAAATAAAGATTTCGATCGTTGGCTCTCTACAAATTCCATTTTCAATAATTACTTTTTGGTCTTTTGAGATCGAAAGAGAGTAAGAAACATAGCAGGCCGGAATAATAGCAACCTTGAAGTTACGGCAGGAATTTTATGGTGACAATAACACCGTGGTCTGGTAGAACTGGACGACCCGAACACGAGAGAATATTGTAAAAGAATCGTTAGTCATATTTGATTGAGCTTATTTCACGGCATCACTATCATGATTAGAGCGATTCGACGAGATACGGGAGTGTTTTAGGGAGGAAAAGCGGGTTGGACATCTCTGCGATGGGGACGGCGACGGCGACGGCGACGGCGACGGCGACAGCGATACGAGGTAGCAATGGCAATTCCCTATCTGAGACGGAATACGGAGTGCTGTAGCAGTGCGGGACGCAATTATCAATATTGTTGAAGGAAAGTACATTAATTAAAGTAATTCAACTAAAAGTGAGTCAAAATCTATGCGTCCTTTAAATTATTCATCTCAATATTAAAATATAAATTCTCCAAAGTGGAAAGTAAGAGAATAGAGAGAGGAGAAATGACAAGTTATATTGCATTTGACAAATTATTTACTGGAACTGAAATCTAATTAAGGTCATGTTGCGATGACGAAATGACAGCCGGAAATACGACTGCCGCCAGAGGTATTTTCCCTCGTGCTTCTTGCAATCTTTTCAAGGATGTAAGTTTAGATGATAAGACATAAGCGATAACCAGGAGTGAACAGAGAGAGAGGAGTGGAGGAAGCAATTTTATTTTTTATTCTTCAAAACCACTAATCAATTCAATTAACACAGCGGTTTACCCGTAACTACGTCAGGATCTTTTCATTCACTTCCTTCAGTTCCAGTCCAAACCTTCAACTAATCTCTTTTGTAAGAACTCCCGAGCATCAGTGAGCATTCAAATTTCTCCTGTAAATTAAACTTCCATTCCTGAAATGACCGCAGTTCTTCGGCCAGTGTTATTGAAGCAGTGAATGCTCAATGAAGCCAAATATGATATTTTGGTTGGAAGCGCAAAGTACATCCATTGTCTTTCCAATGCTGTAAGGCGGGGAGTGCTTTTGAGATTTTGCTATAATTAAAAAATTATGATTTTCACTTCTTCTGGTTGTAATTCCGTCAGATCAATAATTTCATCCTCACTATACTACTGACGATGTTCTCTTCCCGCTGCAAATAACACATCGGAATATTTCGAAAAATATTCATAAGTTTTCTGCTTTGGAAATATTCTATTTTCTCCATTTACAACGACAAACACATATCCGTGTTTTTGGTGGAGGAAAATTTGTGATATTATTCCTGAGAGATTGCTCCCCCGTGTCTTCTGGCATCTTTTCTCGCTCTGCTTCCAGTAGCGGAAGTGATTGGAATCAGTGTGATCGGCGGCTTTGAATCAAGTGACGTGATCGGACCTATGGAAAACATCCAGAAGCTTTCTTTTGCTCTGAAGCAGTAAGTCTCAGTGGAGGACTACAGGACGACAGGTAATGGAAGAGAAGTTTGCCGCAAAGTGGCCGATGTATTCGTATTCCGAAGAGAAGAAACGCTGTGCATCTTAATAGACTTGAAGAATTTTCATTAAATTCTCTCTCTTCTTTCACTGCTATAATTTACTGAAACATGAAAATGTCTTATAAGTGATTTGTTTCAATAGAGATCAGCCAGGTTCAAGCGTTTATGCTTGCAGAAGGAAATGAGCTTAAGTTGTAATTACATTGCATCAGACTATCTTTTTAGCTATTCAAACTTCAACTAATCTTCCCGCTCCTATCGATTACTGCTCATCAATTGAAATCGAGTAAACTTGAACAATAAAGGATATTCATTATGCCATTTCGCTTCTCTCGTTGATGTCGTCAAAGGCTAACATAATTACCATAAATGATAATATTTTATCATGCTAAGTCATTATAAGCATTAGCATTACAAATTTTCATTTCTCCAATGACAGACAAATACCTTCTCACCTCACCTTTTCCTGATTTCTTTTCAATGTTCACTTCGTTCACTTTCCTCACGTTCCTCCCAAATTCAACACTTCTGGCAGTTTCTTTCTTTTTCATTGAATGGTAGTAAGTACTTGTAACTGATAGGAGGAATCTCACTTCTCCACTAACTGTAGAATACAAGAGAAACACAGTCCAGCCGAACTTCTCTCCTCAAACAATCGGAAAGTTTTAAAGGCATGAAGTCCTCGAGTACTTACTTGTATTGCTTTTTTGATTAACAATTACTGATAATGTTTGTTAGATGAGAAGAGAAGAGAAACAGCAAGTTGAAATAAGCAAGTTGACTACAAGGAGAGGTTTAATTACCTAAGTGCTATGGAAACTGGCCAAGCGCTGAGCTCAATATGAATTTATTACCTCCATATAAATATGCAAATACACAGAATCCGAATGAAATTCTCTCCACGAACTCTCGGTATTTCTAGCGAGTTTTATTGGGATGCATCAAGTCCGATAATGGATGTTTGTTCAATAAATCATATAAATTTGAAATGATTTTTGATTTAAGTTAATTTGATTCATTTAATTCAAGTCCTGAACAATTCCTTCAAGATTTAATTGTCATATCCGGCAGGATATATTTTCCCTTGATGTTATCGAGAGCCATCTCTACATCTTTTTCCGTTTTATTTGCTTTTGCATGTATGGCTGCTTACTTATCCCTCCCTCCTACTCTCTCCATCTACCAGCTTCATCTAATTATTGGCCTTATTAATAAATGGCCGCACACCGGGAAGATGAACAATGTGGAAAGCGCAAGTTGCCTGCTCAATAAAAGTTATCCAGCCTAGCAGTTTGCTTTTGTCTCCTTTTCATTAATCACTCACTCTCATGGATGCACTAAAGTAATAATAGTAATAATAATATCTCTTCTCTTTTAATAATCACAAAATCAATTATCTCTTCTTGATTGCTGACATAAGCAATTAATTCCTACTACTGCTATTACTGCTGCTATTACTCTTACCCAGTGTCATTAGATGAAGTTTGAGTGAAATAATTTGGTAGCTAACAGGTGAAGGTGAAGCAAATTGAACTTATCAACCTTTCATTCATCCTCTTCACTCCGAATGCTCTCTCGAGGGGGTTGGATGGTTGAAAGGGAAGGATGATGGATTTAGAAGAATTGGTCGGTTTACTTTCCTACTAACTTACTTAGTTATGAATGAAAATGTTTAAAAGCCAATTACAGCTGCATATACACATCTATTAATTGCATCTTTCCTTCTCCGCCTTTTTTCACCGCCACATTTTGCCTTTCAATTTATCTCTGCATACCTTTAATACCTACCTATAAGTGTTTAGTGGCATTTCCGATTTCTCCCTCAGAAGTTTATTTGATTACACTAATGAAGGGAGAATCGGTTGATTAGAATGCCCCTTACTTCCCTGCATGATTTACTCAATTAAATTACATTTTCAGAATCATCCATCCGTGTACTTACCACTATACCTGCTGCTAACTGCTAACTGGAAAACTCATACTTATCTCGCAAAGTTTCGTCATCTTTACTCATACCCGTCGTCAAGTCGCGTGTCGAAACAAAAGTATTGATGCTCGACAAAAACTTTCTGGTAAATTCGCAACAATCCTTTATCAGTAATGCTGCTTACCATGATGAGGCTCAGCTAATAGCCGTTGGATGAGAAGAATTAAACTGTTTATCAAACTGTCCTACTTCTTATCGGCTTACAACATGACCCTTCGCAAGTAATCTGCCTTCTAAGAATTAATTATTCGTCACTATTCGCATTAAGACTATGATTTATAGGAAGGGAAAGTGCTGTGTTGATCATCTGATTTCTAGTCTTACTTCATTCTTCAATTTTTAAATGTGGAGAGATTTTATGGCTGCTAACTGAACTGAGCTTCTCCTACTATCGTTTGGTGTAATTACAGTGACGGGGAGAAGCAGGAAATCAATTAACACATTATGTAGAGATGAGGTAAGAAAGCTTTCAAAGATTTTGATAAGTATTTTTTCAAAGTTTACTACTTTTGAAAAATTTCTGTACTTCTCATCAGTTATTTCGCTGAATGAAGCATTACTTAGTGAGCGTAAATGGCCTGAGATTACAAATGATTAATTCAGTATTAATGGTAAGGGAGCAATTGAGTTTTTATTTGTGATTACTTCCAGCTTGAAAAGTTCTTAAAACAATAAGTAAGTCTTTGTTTCTCCTAATGATTGAACTTTGGTCATTAGCAATGCATGAATGAGGAAAGTGGAGTAGATTATGATTTCAACATTCGACGCTTGATGGGACGATGGTAATGTCAACAAGAGTGTATGATGGATAGATTAAATGAGATAATTGAAGAACGGTAATTACAGTTACAGTTACAGCAGCAATACAATTAGTAATTGGAAGGGAGAGGTGATCAGTTGACGGTGAATGAAATGGAATTGAATTGAATTGATACATTTCCTGCTTCTTCCGTTTGGTTTCGAGGCATGCAATGTGCAAATTTGATTACTTGTCTGAGTGGGGAAGCAACGATCAAGAGTAATAATCCTTCTCCATCCGTCGCTGCCAGCCAAGAAGGAACATCTTCCGCACGCAATAATCCCATCCATTTATAACTTTTATTAAATTTATTACTTCTCAACCCGGCTATTTTCGATTTGCTTAATTGCCACTTCGGCTTCTTTCCCTCCTTCTCTTCCTATTCTTTTAATAGTAATTACTACTTTCGGATCTGTTATCATTATTACTACTTGAGGGGTGAGGATTCTTACCTTACTGCTGTCACTACCAATGTCACCCAATGTTCTTTTCGTTGGATCAGAAAATTTCAGAATTCAAGATGCATAATAAGTCTAAACTAGCAATGAATGAAGAGCGAAAGAAAAGTTTGACAAAGAGGGAAAGTAAGGAATGCGTGAGACGAGCTTTTCTTGAGCTTCTCGGAAAAGAATTATTGAATTTGTTTGAAATTCTCTGAGTGCTCCATAATGATATGATATGGTTAATTGATCGGTCGGCGATCATTACCCTATCGAAGTTTCATTTTTCACTGCGATAAGCCGTTTCGCTATCACTGCAGTATTTGGAGCCATTATCACTCCCGCGATTCACCATTCCACGTTAGTATTAAAAATTGAATTCTTTTGAAAATCATCAGAGATTCAACTTCATACATGTGTATGTGATAAGGAAGGAAAGATTGCATGCCTGTAGAAACAGCTCATCTTGCAGCTTACGTATCCGCCAGTAAGTGATTTGCATTTTATCAACAAGGTGCAAACACCTCTCGGGTGGCGGGACTGGCATGTCACGAAAGTAATGTGCTATTGTTGCTGCTTTTAATTGCTTTCCAGTTTCTCCACTTTTCTTCCTCTTTCCTGTTTCCTTTTCGATATTAAATCCCGATTTCTAATTTGTTTATTCAACCTTTGTCGACGATCGCTGAAATATCCGCGCTTTAGAGTTCACTCTAACAATTTAATCATTTCCAAAAGCAGTAAATTATTTAACTTGAAAGAAAATTTAATGTGAACGGTGGTCAAGGAATCAATAGCTCGATTTAAAGTTTATACGATTTTAATTTTCCTCATAAACTGGCATCAGTTTGTATTTTCTAATTACATTTAAATTTCGGATCCTGAAAATGAGGGTCAGTTCTATCTGACAGTAACTATTTGGTCACTCAAAAAAATGTATTCCGATGATTATCATCACAGCATCTTTTTACTTTCTTTCTTCTGCCGGATTTATCTATTATTTGCATATTTTTTAGGTGTAAACGTATATATGAATAAACTTGATGTAAAATACAGTATGCCGATTTTCTCCTGCATTTCTGAAAGAGAAATTTTTGGCTCTTCCAGACCTGAGAGTATTTGCTCTTCTCCGTTCCGGCAACGCAAGCAGGAGCGACAGCGATAGCATCAGCAAAAATTTGTATCTCAATTACGGGAAATTAAAGTCCTTAAATTACATTTTTATTTACTTTATCCCTTCTCCTCCTCCTTTCTCCGCTTTCTTCTTTCCTCAGTTCTGCCCTTTCCTTCTTTTTCAGATCCATCAGATGACGATACTTTTCTCCTTACTCTTCAAATATATTTGAAATTTAATTTTGCACTATTCATTGATTCCATGTAGAAGAAAAAATCCGTTGAGAATTGCAGAAATGTTCTCTTATTCATACTCTAAATTACCCTATACTTCTTCTGCTCCCCATTTTTCAGTCCCGGAAATACACAGTTTAATTGCTTACCTATTAGCGTGATAATTTGAGATGATAATTTCTTGCCAAAACCTACCACGGTGGATTATCAGCACGGCATTTCCAGGCTAATGAGTGATCTGTGATGATATTTGTAGAGTGCGTGACCCCAGCACTACAGCCACTTAAGACGTTTTCTGCGTTTATTAATTGTTGCTTATTTGTTGAAATGAAAATCTTCATTGCCCGTTATCTATCCGTAATGCAATTAACTGACGAATGTTTTTTACTGAATTCCAACTTTGAATTTGGTCGTCTCAAAGTTTTCAATTCAATCCTTCCTGTCAAACGTGAAGAACTCATAAGGCGCTTTTATTTGTTCGCAAAATAATTCGTTTAATTTTTCCTATTTCTTTTCAGATTAGAAGGAAACTTAAACACGTTGGACATTGGAATTTATCGCAATATTTTCCCTTCTAAAAACGAAATTTTAAAAATTTCGCTAAAATCTACTATAAAATTGAATGCCCGAAAAATTATTGACTACTGCGAGTTGCCCGGAGAAAAAAACAGACGCATCTGAGGTTGATCCCGGTGAGGAAGATAGCAAATCACAGGAAGCAGCGTCAAAAACGCCGGCTGTGGTACCAACTACGGTACCTAATCTGGCACCATTTCTACTTCGTCCACCTCTTACAATGACCCAACTGTTATATGAGCAACAGAAAGTAATATTCGCGCAACAACAACAACAACAACAGCAACAAACAAATATCATCTCTTCAAATGGTTCCACTAACTCTCTTTCAAACGGTATCTTTGCTCGTCGCAGCTTTACACGTGATAGCTACGTGACCTTTCTGGACGGCTCAGTCATAATTGAACGTTTCAAGAAATTGTTTGATGAGAAGTGCGGAGATTTTCATCTATCTCACTTCTTCCCTACAAATGATTTCCAAACACAGTTTGGCTTCTACAGTCCTTTACTTCATTCTTCTGTCGAACACTCCTCAAAGTTTCATGAAGGAAGTTTTACTCACTCGCTTTTTCAGGCTTTTCTGCAGCTGCGTTAGCGAAACCTAACGAATCAGGCTCCTTCCTCAATTCTCCATTCGCAATTTCTGCTCTAACAGCCACAACTACAAGAAGCAAAGCAGTTCAGAGGAGTGATAATGATGATGAGCGGCAAAGTAACAATGCCACTGGAAGCGAGTCATCCGCAGGTTCATTTATTCACTTCCGCACAAAACATTATCAAGATATTCCAACGGGAGTGCTGGGAATTGTCGGGTGCTCAGTCTAGACATTTCAACGGCTAGTGGACGGACGTAACCGATAAGTATACTATCAACAGCGTGATAAGCTGTTTACCACCACTAATGTTTGAAACAAATGACTATAGTGAAGCTTATTTACCATTTCCTAACATGGTTTGAGGTTGTTTTGAAGAACTAGTAACTGTAGTGTTAGCTAGCTATTTTACTGTAGCGGACAGAGTTTGAAGACGTCTATGTCATGGCTTTCTCGAACACCGGGCGATTTTTAGAACGGAAGTAGTAGCTGTTCATAAAATGGATTCCAGAAGGTTGCACATCTGCTCCCTGACTTTTGGCTAAGGTGAATGTCAATGATCAGGTTGTTATTCTCATAGTATCATCACTGTAAGCGAAACGGACGGGAACAGCCTACTCCTAATCCAACTGCATTGGTATCATAAAGAACAATCCGGAAGGATTTGCAGAAATCCTTCACTTACTCATTCTTCATCTCGCCAGTAACTTTTCTCTGATGAATAAAATCCATTATCGAACCAGGGAAATTCTGGAATAGATGATACCATCCAGAATCTCATTACCTTCACGTATTTCATTAAAATGACACCACTCTAATTGAAAATAATACTGTACGCAGTGCTAACATGTTGTTAAGAATCATCAGTGAAAATGGAGGGATTCTAACTACTCCTTGTAATATTCAGGAACAACCGGCCACAGTATGAAGCCGTCCGTATCAAATGTAAGGAATTTATTTGATTCAATAGCGCGGTACTTTTTCAGATAAGTATTCGATAATGCTTTAGCTTCCACTGATTTAATTCTTTTCTAATTTGCCTACCCAATTATCGATAGACAAATGTTCCTAAAATAAACTTCAGTTATGAAGCAAAAGTGAAAAACAACTTAATTCCAGTTTAAGATGTAAATAGCCATTAATAATTAATCAATGAGTAAGGAAAACTATCAATAAGTAATTAATTAAGTGGCCTTTAATAACTGTGCATTAATCGAGGAGATAGTCAATCGATAACCAATTAAATAATTATTAATAGCTAAATACTGAGTAAGTGAGAAACTACCATCAAGAAGTAAGTAATTGAGCAATCATCAATAATTACCATAGATATCATTGCACTTCTTAGGACTTGCTGAGCATCACTGATCGACGTTCCTCATGTTCCGACAGTCCTGAAGATAATGGAAAGCGGAAACAACGCCGATATCGGACAACATTTTCTGCTTACCAATTAGATGAACTGGAAAAAGTATTTGCAAGGACGCACTATCCCGATGTTTTTACCAGGTTATCACTTGTGGAATTCTTTACGTACGCCAAAATCTAGCGCAATACCTTTTTCATTATCCAGATGAGTGCATAATTTATCGAACCATCTTTGTTTTGGGGATTTTAATCGCGCCATTGAAGAAATGGCTGTAATTCTGCCAGTGTATCAGTGCTTGATAAAGAGGTGTGAAGTGATAGACGAAATGACTCATGGCTTAATCTCTCTGATATTTCTCTCTTGTATCGGAGGAAACAAGTAATCCGTGAGTAGTAATCTTTCTCGTCAATGATTTGGGAAAGCCGATGAAGCAGAAATCAAGAACATCTGCAATTCAAGTGGACGGCTTCCGTTCTACTGAAGGCATCCAATTTCCTCCTCTAATATTCCCCCAATAAATGTAGAGTGATAGAAGACTAATTATCATTTAAATCAGGAAATCCGGAAGAGAAAAATACCGACAAATGACATAAGCGCATAATTGCAACAAATTATTCCTATTATTCGCAAAATAGCGTAGTTGCGATGACGATAATAAGTACCCCCCACGTGGGAAAACACTTAATTTCCCTCTACTCTCTGTGGATGATCCCATACTTTCCTGCTTGCCTCTCAACATTTTTTGATTACCTTGATAACGATTAATTTTCCAATTAGAGGGACTTGCAAAAAGCCGTCATTCTTCCCAAAACAACAACTTCAGCAATCTTTTTTTGTTCACATGATTGAAATATTCCTAAATCACGCACGAATTTAAATTGAAATTTGAAGTGACCATCGCCAACTTTATTAGTCGCAGTCACATAGAATTAGAATTCTCTTTCATTCTGCCATGACAGTTAAGAAGTTGAAGATTTCTGAAAAGCAGATATTTCTTTCAGAGAAGAATTAGCACAACGAGTTATTCTTACGGAAGCAAGAGTTCAGGTATAGTTTTTTCTTTTCTCCGTACTTTCTTATTTCTCCAAGGTAAGTGAGATTTGAATGAGTTCGAATTTCTGCTTGATTTTCTCTCTTCATAAATTCGCATGGAAAGCTAATAGTTAAAAGAGAAAAGAACGATACAGGTTTGGTTCCAAAATCGACGAGCGAAATGGAGGAAGCAGGAAAGAACTTCCGCAGTTCACCCTTACGGACATACGACGCCGCACCACGTACCGCGAACCGCGCATCCTCTCATGCAGCCACATCCGTATGCGCTTCTTGCCGCAGCTGCTGCGCAACAATCCGCTGAAAGCACTGCTGATTCAGCCGCAATAATGGCTGCGATGAGTGTGCAGCACCAAGCAATAGGTTTGTTGAATTCTGGATCCAGGCTAAATCACGTAATTCAAACGGAGAACCATAGAGTGAAAAAGTTTACAGCAGAATCAATGATGAATCCGGCTGCTGCTGCATTCATGTCAACGACACCTGCTCTCCTGAATGCTACCGCTCTGACACCTGCTCCACTGAAAGATATAGCGGAACCGCTTCATCGTTCTCCGGTTGCCACCACCACCAACGAACCGAATACGACGAATTCGGATGGAGCCAGGTAGTGAGATAATTAAAAACAATCAGCCACAGAAATAACTGATGGGAAGAGAGGGGGAGAGTGTTAATCGGTCAATGTTCTTTTGTAGTGATACTTCCGTTGCAGTTGATGATTCCGTGTAGCAGTATCGATCTTTCACGTGTTGTGATCAAAGGTAGCCCTTGTGAGTTTTGTTGATTGATAATTTGGGATTGAAAGAAACGACTGTTTTTTGCAGTACATCAACTCCGGTAAGCACGATTGCATCTTCTGTAAGTCCGGAAGTTGAGCGCTCAAAACCGATCGGAAATGTTAATCCAGCGATCTCCTTAGCCAAATTACCTACATTTGTTCCAACGATAAGTACTACCAACGGTGCTGCTGCAACTGCTGGAGCTGATCTGACGTCTTTTGTGCTAAGTGGTTATCAGCAACAGCTTGCAGCGGCCAATTACATGCAGCATTTGCAACGGATGATTGCTATGGAAAACCTGTCCAAACAGTATTCAGGAATTTGGCCCGGAACTGCTGCTACCGCGACACCGTTGGTCGGTGCTACTGCCACAAGCGGCGGTTCATGGCCCGAAACTCAGAATGTCTTTGGGTCACTGATGACCGGTGGTGCAGCTATAACAGGCGCTGCAAAGTCACCGGTTAATTTAACGAATCCGAAGGATGATTCAAAAAAATAGAATTGTCCAGGAAAATTTTCAAAACATTTATTGCCATGATATTAGTCACTGTTCAAATTTTAGCATTGTCTCAATTTTTTCACCACTCATAGAATGGATGCAGTGTGACCCTGATTCAAAATCAAATAGCACCTTGGCGGATTTAACGCGATTACCTTCGACTTCGAAAGTTACCTTAGGAAGCAAGAATGGAAGAATGTTAACAGAGACAAATTAGTGTAATCTTCCGTTTACACTTTGGCAAATATCAAAGGGAAGATTGCTTCTTAGGAAACTAAAAGTAGAGCTAAGGTTACCACAGTAACCTTTTGTCGCCGTTAAATTTTGAGTAAACTGGTTCATCCGATGAGTTTTCAGATTACTTGTTTTCTCTATGATACTCATTAATTTTATACTTTTTCAAATTGCATTTTCAGTTGCAATTTAACAACAATTGCAATCACTGATTTATGAGTAATTTTGTGAATAATTACTGACTTCTAGGATTCTTTTTTCCTCAGTTAGTCTTTCAGCATTTTTAGCTCGAAATACTTGGATGGTACTACCTGTCTATATAACAGATTTACCAGTGAAGTAATTCGTCACGTGGTGTCAAAAAACATACTGCGTGTTAGAATTGATTGATAGATGTACAGGTTTATTTCATCATTCATTTTAATCATTTATGAATGATTTTGACAGTTTTGTATTTTGTCAACTTGCAACCGGTGATTTCGGAATGGTTTTATGATTTTGAATTCGATGAATTCAATGCATCTTAGATGCCAGGTTTTATTTAAGTATATTTTGTTAAAACAATCTTGTTTATTTTGTAAAATTAATGAAACACATACTTATCTCTGAGTAAGGAGAGGATGGTTTCTCTTTTTAATTAGGATTAAGCGCTGTGATCTGTGCCTTCCTTTATTTCTTACTCAACTTTCCAATTTTACCCAGAAATCAATGATTTAAATTGTAAAACGCCTCATTACTTTCAGTATTCTGTTTAAATTGTTTAACTTTCTTTTCTCATTTTAGCTTCAGTGATGATCTATTTGTAAATATGAATTCGAACGATCATTTTGAGTGCGTAGAAAAGAATAAATTGATAATCTAATGAACTTCCCAAATGAATCCCCTGAAACTTCCCAAAGGTGCAATACATTGTGGCAAGCTAAGCTTGCATCCTCATTTTCAGGATTCCCTTGTCATGTGATCTCTTTATTCGAAAGAATCAATCAGCAATCAACTCATCGAAAAACAATCTCAAGATCAATTCCTTTTAATTGCAGAGATATCCAACCACAACTTGATCACTTCCTGAAAATTATTACTGAAATTTAGATTAATTTCTTGCGTCACCACCAGTTGCAATCATCTCCTCGCTTTCTTTCAATTCGCTGATTCGAGGTGTGAACGCTTTTCTTCCTATCCCTCTTGTGATTTTATTCTCCAACCAGAACACTGCAAAACAAATACCTCTTGCACTTTTTCTCGAATCGTCGGTTTTCGGTAAGAAACATCAACTGCCGCAATTGCAGAAGACCGAACCATGCGACAGAGCATACGAGACAGAACTTGAGAAGGAACATGATTTCATAGTGATGCTTACACTATCACTACCAGTGATCGTTCAATAATGATTTTCTGAGCGAAAATTTAAGCTATTATAATCTAATAGCTTGGAGTTGACTTAGGTTGTTAATACAAGCATATTCCTAGATCGATTTAAACAAGCAACATTAGGGGTCAAAACTACATCGCATACAAAATCTTTCCATACTTTATTAGTGCTAAAAATATAATAAAAGGATCCAAATCTGTCAATGTGAAACAAAAATGAAATGTACTTTATCGGAACAGGATTAAATTCTTCGAACATTCCACATCGCTTTTTGCCAAAGATTTTTCACACTAAACGATGTATATTTACGAAGGTAATAAAGCTAAGGTTAAAGAGGCGATATTAGATTCTGATATAGTTGGGACGTTTACTGCTACTACCGCGATACCAAATACAGCATGATAGTAGAAGGATGAGAAACAGTATCAGTGCAATGAGATGTATCATCCAAAACCAAATACTATTCCACCAAGTTTCCGGTGCATTCGGCGACGTAATAGTGGAAACTGAAAAAAAGGTTTCTGAGGAAAGTTTAAACCGCTCTAATCTAATAATTTGGATTCAAAAAACAATCTTCAAGGCTTTAATCATCTCTCATTATTTGCAAGAAAGTACCTCCTATGGCAGTATAATCATCAGGTTTCCCTCCTTTCGTCTCATAACTATGCGAGGCGTCCCTTTCATCTGTAATAATTAGGTGTTTCAAGTGGTTACATGGCTTAATCCGTACCTCTCCAATATCTCTTTCATTTAAGACTGAAATTATTGTTTGCTCAATTTTAACTTTTTATCGCAACAATAGATTCTCAATGGGTTAAACCTTACGTCTAAAAGGTTTGTGAATGAAGAAACGAGTACCATGTATCGGTGATAGATTAGAAGATATTGGATAAGGGGAAGAAAGCTCATTGTGACGCTATCGACGGCAAAAACTGAACTTCATGATGAAGATAAAGAACCTCTGTCTAGCACTTTTTCTCTCCATGGCTCTCTTGTCATATTTTCTAATTTAAAATCAATTCGTGAATTTCTGCCTTTTTGTGGAATGATAGCCCATAGGTAGAAATCGTTTACTCGTCGTTCACGTTTATCGGGACTCCAGCTTTGTTGAAGATACGTTGAATGCATTTGCTTGTTGTATTCAGGAAGACGCCTCTCATAATCGCCTCTTCTCCGATCTTTTCTTATCCCAGAGACTGGAATCCTCAAAACAGTCCTTTTCACCTGAAAAGTGAGACTGACCGTTGTTATATTTTATCTCCTTTCCTGTCCATCACTATCAGTAAAGCAGTTTCATAATTTTCAATATACCGTATGGATCACTTCTTTCACCGTATTGATCTCTATGAAGCATTGCTTGGGTTTTGTCGACCGTATTCCTGAATTTCGTCTGAAAATAAATATTATTGAATCATTTTCTTCTTATAATATCTTACGATTATTTTCTTTCTGTAAGATGATTTTTTTTGGTGAACTGATTAGCGATATTTGCATATTTATCACGGAGATCTACAATGTATTGCTGTCTCTGTTCTTGTCTGCTCACGTCAGTAGTAGCGGAAACGTCATCTATTGCGTTTTGCGCCAATGAATAGAGATATTTCAGTTTTGTATCCCAATCGTCTTTGTTTCCTCTTTTATTCCCATGCATCGATTTCATTGAAGAATTGTTCGATTTTTCTTAATCGACCCTCCAATATATATTTCTACAGTTATAATGAAAGCTGAATTAGCTCTTGGGAAGTTACATCTCCTAATTTTGTACTCCTTTCCCTTCCTGCTCTTCACGTTACCGTTCTCTTTTGTCACGTCGACATATCGAGCTAACTGATAGAAGCACAAAAAAGTATTATACGATTGATATCCATTCCTGCTGAAAAAATGTTGACTAACTGCATTTGACTAATCAAAACAATGAGCCGCGTAAGGTGACAGTGGAGCTTTTGACTTCGACCTGACTTGAAAATGAAGCAATAGCGCCAGGACATCAATGCACTTCATGCAATTTTACTCCACAGCCACTTTATCCGTTTTACAGTGATATTCTTCTGCAAAGCAGAAAAATTTATATTCATGACTTTTTGTGAAATAATATCTTCGATATTATCTGATTTTCTCCTTTAAGTAACGACTAAATTATCAAATTCTTCCTAATTCAATAGAAAATAACATTCCATCATAAATTGAACTAATCAATCAGACGGAATACTTCACTAACTGACTGATAACAACAACTCGCATGTTTGATAAATAGACACTATCAGTGATTGCATCAAATATATATACATAATGACTATAAATCACCCTACTTAATTTTTAACAGCGAAAGAATTCTGCGTTCACGCTTCTTATATGCAAAAGCAAGAAATGAATTTCTTTTTGTTAGCTAGTAGAATCCATTGATTCGACGTCTGCTCTAATGCTTCTGCACTTTTAGGAAGTTTCAATTTTGCATCTGAACATACTCCTCAAGTTACTTTTTATACTCAGAAAAGCGAGTTCAACCTTAACTTCTTAAATAAATCGCAGACATAACTCTTCGTTTCCACACTTCAGCACCCTCTTTTTGCTTCTTTCAAATCTCTCAAGAAATCTTCCGTTGTGACGTTAGTACAACACTGAGGTATGCGGTACTATAAGTCAGTCAATGAGTTCAAAAGTATCAAAATAAAGTTCATAAAATGATTATCAGCCTGTAACTTCATGCAACCAACAACACATACGGATGAATCAACTAGTTCTAATGCAAACTGTAAACCCATCGGTGTATTTTATTGAATATCAATTGCGACAAAACTCTGATATTTTTTTAGAAAATGTCTTCAAAGTTATTAGCAGAAGCTTACTTAATTGTCATGCGAAACTGTATTTTCATCATGAAATAATAGATTCGTAGTAATGGAAATCAGAAAAAGGCTCATAATTAACTGAATGCTTCATATGGTAAATTATTTCGATTGAGACTTAAAAGATCCATAAAGTACATATTTATCTTCTATTGAGAAAAACTCATAGCGTAGAGCATTTGATATTTTATGTTTCTCAGAAAAATCGATGCTTGCTGAAGTTATGCAGCTGAAAAAAAGTGCTTGAATTCTTAGATTAAACCATTCAAAAAGCTCTAGGAACTACCAGAACAGACTTTTATTTGCTATAAGTGAGAAGCTGCACATCCTATCACATTTGAATAGTTTTTCTCAGTTCATGACATCGCTAATATATTCTTATTCTCCATGCCTTCCAAAGTGATTTCAACTAACATTAAAAACGTATATTACGCAAAATGTTACCGCTAAATCTATACTATCTTATTTTACATGTCAAAGTATAATTACGAATTTTATTTTCTTCTCATAACACTGACATGACTGAACATATGGTGGTCAAAAGCTGATTTTCAAGTTCCTAATTGCTAATTTCAATCCGTGCAAATTGTGTCTTAAGTTGTAACTTTTGGCCGAATTAGTCTCGCTTTCAAATGGTGGTACACAGTCTACAAAAATTTTCGTGGTCATTGAAATATGGATAGTACACGTTGGCTAGAAAAAATGAAGTATGAATGGCCAGGAAGTATACTATCATCTCCTTCGTTCGATCGGAATGATACTTCAGAATAAATAAGTTATGTCCTTCTACTAATCATCCAAAAAATATTGAAATCAAGGAATCTATGGTTTGGGAAATTCCCTTCTCCTATCTGATGCTCTGGAATATAATGTCTCTCGAATATAATGTATTGTCACATCTTGAAAGCTATGCCCAAGTATTGCTTTTTTCTCATCTTTTCTTAGCTAAACACTCATAACGAGCCATTAGGAATTAGGAGTTGAGGTTCAAGTCAATCACAATTGAATATCAGTCACAGCTGTAATCAATCTCAAATCTTCTCCATAAATTGCGTGTGAACCCCGGCTGTTAAGAATGGAAAGCTCATTTTCCTCATTCCAGGAATAATGCGAGATTACATAATAACAGCAAAGCACAGTGAAGCCAAGTGAGCAATATCTCGGAGATGCACGTGTTGCACGCCGATCCAATTTTTCATTTTTGCAACGCAGCGAACGTTCCTTTCGATGCAGTAAAGATGCTCTGGTATTAATACAAACAAGACAATTGGATGCCTTATTGTAATAATATTGATGGGCCTAGCAATGTATAATAATAAGAAATGTTGAATTTATGAATTTTCAGATTCCAAGAAAGCTTGAAAGAGCAGGAACTATTAATAGTTTATAATGAACTGTAACATTTAATTACGCTGAAATTTGCTTCTCAAACCTGAATTCTATTCAAATAAGCGGATCAAAATCCTCAAATATCCAAAATATTCCATGGAAATGATTCTCTCATTCGAAAGCATGGCATTACATACAGAGCAAACATATAGATGCAGCAATAAAAATTTAATTTTAATTTTTTTATTAAAAAAAATTTTTATGCGATATTGAAGTGAATTGCTTTTTCTCACCCCTTTCTCATCCTGAATTGAAATTTGCACACTACATTTCCAGTGAACACGAATTATTAATACTCGAGAATTGATCGATTTTAATCGCGTTTGAATTCGACTGCGCAGATAAAAGGGCAAAGGTGCTATAGTGCACGTCAATAGTTCGATGGTACCCGTAAAAAGGAAAATGAATAAAGTGGAAGTATCATCTACTTGACATTCCTTACTACTAATACACTTCATCTAATTAATGAATAAGGCTTTCATCTTCGAATTGAGAAAGAGCAAAGATGATTAGATGGTGGGATTCAGAGGTATTTGATCACTTCTGAAGTTCAGTTAATACACCAGAAGTTACTCTTTCAAGATGTGCTCCATTCATCATATTACCATTCAACATGGAACAATATGCACCGATCTCTTCTCTTCCTTTCCTTCTTTCGGAAAATTGGAACCAGTTGATTCTGAATCTTCAAATAATTCAGTGAATTGCTATGTGGAATTTGCGACACTGAGAAGGTAAACTGAGATGGGTACTGAAGGAAATCAGATGGGGGGTAAAGCAGGACAGTTAAAGTAAATTTCCTTTCTGACAGGAAGTAAAAAGGGAAAAGGTGATCATGCAGTCTTTGGTACAGCTGCATTACAATCGATTTTCAATCAACAATGAGTGCAAAAACTTTCACAAAGAACATGATTAAACGTGACTGGCAGTCTGTATCAAGCAACTGCAAAGAAATCTTGGCCCGTTTCTTTACCTGTCTCAGTGATTTTACCTAGGTTATGGTTTTACCTACACAGCTTTTAGTTTCAATAAAACGTAGGTTATATTAGTGTTATAATTATATGAATATGGGTAAGGTGAACAAAGTTCACTCTCCTCGTTTTATAGCAATGGGATCATTTCAACAACTCACTGAAATTAGGTTTTTCATCAAGTGTCCATCAGGGTGTTAACGTAGTAGCGTAATGCGAATGGTGGTTGGAACACGTCGACAAAAGTGACACGATAGAGTTTTGAAGGGTTATGCCGTCTTGTCTATGTTTGCATGGCCTAGTCTGTCTTCCAATGTTGTCTGTTTTTCCCGGATGTTGATGTTTTGAAGGGAGGAAGAAAAAGAGAACAGGCATTGGTACAATGCACTAATTTTCTAAAGAATTTAATTGTACAATGTTGATTTGGCATTGGAGATGTTGATTTAAGTATTTAATTAATTTGCCCAAAGTCTAATCAGAAAGAAACTCAGATGAAGTTTCTGCGTGAGCCATTTCCATTTTCTATATAATGCCTGTTGATGTTTCGAATCCGAAACAATAGCTGAATTTCAGTTCGGATTTGAATTTGAGCTTTGTACTCCTATTAATGGAGAAAATGCAAAAAGGTATATGTGGAGTTTACAAATTCAATAATCTGTTCCTCTGAGATGCTTAGTAATGATGATTTAGTTGAAATTTCTTTTAAACAAGTTTCACTATCAGTGTATAAAATTCAAATTCAATTGTATATTGCGAGTTACTCTGTCGAGCTGCTAATTTTTAAATTTAATCCAGAAATATCTAGGAACTGGTGAAGGATGTGCTCAGAGATTTGAGAACGAAAGAAGTCTTTCTCTATATTCATGTATTTTTAAGTTTTATTTTGCTGTTTAAGACTACGATTGCACCAACGATAATGGATATCGCTCATGTTGTTAGTGTTAATGTTAGTTAATTTGTTTTCTTTTCAAGTTGTTGTTTAGAGGGCATCATTTTTTATAAGCTTAAAATTATATCTGTTCTGCTGCTAAGAGCTGACCTTTCAAGTGTTTTAGTTGTGATCATTGATTGCCTATCTGTCAAAGAAATGAACGGAAATAATTTTCTTCTGTAAAATCGTTTTTGTGAAATGAATATATTTTTGTCAGATTTAGTAATCCTTTATTCAACGGCCAGTTTTCTTTTCTTTCATTAAAATATATCTTTGAAAATATTTCATTATAGTTGTGTTAAGAAAATAATGATGCCCGTTTTATTTAGCTAATTGTTTGCTTGACAATGTTTTTGCCGTTAAGTTCATCATTAGGATCAATCGCAAAAAAAACTAAATTGTGTGGCGATGAAGCGTGTTCAGGTAAAATTTTCTGAGCTTATCGAAAGGTTCATTTTATAGATAAGCATAATTCGATATGAGAAATTTCGGGATATAAATAATCCTTTTTCTTTTTTGGGAAAATAGACTAACATTTTCTGCATATATTATTAATGCGTTATAACAAACTTCCAGTCGTCAAAGGAATAACTTCCATTTTATTCTTTTCATGTTGATAGTTGCTGAGAGGACATTAGCGTGATTCGCTTCTCTATCAAGTTATTATTGGTTTTGCCAGCATTGCACTGACAATTATTGAATATTTTTTCTTGTATTTTTATTTTTTTACGTTTCTCAGTTTCTTTCTTAATTTTAAAATTTAGAGAAGCTGTTCGAAGGGAAATTTCACCGCTCATCATCAGCTAACCACGAATCATTCCTCTCCCCTAATGAGAACGATATTGTCAGTGTTTATGCAATTAAATTCAGTGATCGGACGGATTTAATGGAAGGCGCAGTAAGTGTTTGTTTATTTTTTAGTTAATGGACTGTACTTTTATCGCAATTCCAATCATTAGAAAATAGCATTCCTTCTAGTTTTTTAAAAAACGTTGCAATATTAGTAAATCAACCATTTTGCCTTTGATTATTGTAACCGCACTTAGTGCTCCGAATAAGCCTCTAAGTTTCTGATAGATATATCACTGTCTAATTCAGTTGCTGCTGTGGTTTCTGCATATTTCTCTTTGCAGCTCGTCCGTGAGCCGTTGAAGAAGGGAAATTTTTTCTCAATGCATATTAATCTTGATGACTACGTGGAATTCCTGAAAAATGCGGTTTTATCCAATAAAACGATGTTTATGATCAGCCGAGATCCTCGTGATCATCCTTCGCGCAGACTAGTTGGTAACGATAATTTTTGCACCTCTTGCATCATTTGAGTTTATATTCATTTACTCTTGTTAGAAGAGCTCCGGATCTTGGTTCCTACACAAGTCTGATCTGGAATATTGCCTTGCTGGTGCTGTTCTTACTGGAAAAAAGATTTTCAGGTATCAAAGCAGCGTTACCGGAATTAATTAAAGACTATGAAGTTAATGCCAAGCGTCTTTCTGTCGAAAGGCAGTCATCGGCAGAACAAATCGACTACGCTGCATTGGGTTATTTTCCTGACGCTGAAGGTTTTCTTTTTGGATTCAGTGGTTTGAGTTTGATGCTGGATTGGAAGACATAGTGTATTTGGATTCTATTAATTTCATTGTAATTCAATGCTTTTAAAAATTAAATTTTTAGAAATCTGAATGATATATTCTAGCCTAATCTACATTTTTAATTGGTATGTAAGTACTTAAAGACATCATGGCTGGGTGAACTGGTACTTTTCTTTTTGATCAAACTTTCATTGACATTATTGATATCCTCGAATTCATCAAGGGCATGGACATTCACACGATTATGGACATAAGCATTCTTTTGATCATGAACTTTCTCATGATCACAAACATTATCACGATCGTGGTGTGCATGCAGGTTCGCAGGAACATATTCGAATTGCGCAACATACACAGCAACCTATTATCCTTTCTTCTGAAGCAGCGGTTCATTTTTTTCTATTGTTTGATTGTTCTATGTATTTCATAATATCGATTAACAAAAAAACCATGAACTTTGGGTATTAAAATCAGCCTATAGAGCGTCAGAACTTATCATTGTCTTTTATACCTCTCAATACTGTTTGTGATAAATGCATTGCATTATTTTTATGAAATAATTTAGAGGAAGGATATTATGAGAAGATAATATATCTCAGACGGTCTTACATAAGCCTCTAAATTGGACTTACTGTGATGATGCATCCTCATATTTGTTCACTATAGTTACTTATTTGTTTAACAGTTTCACGTAATTTATTGAAGCTTTCGCAATTGTGACAGTATGATCAGTACCCTGAAGAAAGATGTAAGATATTTAGTTATTACTGATTGTTTGCTGATGAAACACATGTTCTAGACAGTTTCACCACTTCTGACAATAAATGTTCCAACGAATGAACCGCAGAAGGTATTTTCTGAGACGATCACTTCAGTCCACCAGCAGGAGGTTCAGGATCTACATGATTTTTTTGCTTATGAATAGTTGAATTTGTGTAATGTTAGTAAATTCTATTTATCATGTAATGAGTGGATTTAGCACAGATTATTTCTATGTTGTTGTCTTAATGCCTTAATGCTTTTTGAATTTGAATTCAAGGTCATGCCAGAAATTCCCGCACAGCAAAATTTAGTGCATGGACCTGCTTCTATGTCGGTGCCAAACGCAGAATCAAAAGTCATCTCTAATGTTCCTGAAGCAGTGATGTCTGGATTTTCATCAGCTGTGAAAGAAATGTCAGCTACATCGGAAGATTTACCCCCATCTATTACAAATGATATCAGCTTTGCAGCAGAAGGCAGTTTATCTCAAATCGATTCATCGCAGGAAAAAACACTACCGGTTGCAAATATTGTGAATGCACAAATGTCTGTGCAGCAAGTTAATATCGAATTATCTCCCCAGCAGGTTATGACTACTTCTTCATCAGCTGGAGTTCTCGAATCCAATCTTCCTCCTACACCGGCTAATATATCACAAATCACTTTGTCTCTTTCGTCATCTGTACCCTCATCTGATACCTCTTCTCAAACTGGTGGTCCTCCAACAACTTCTCCTCTTTCGGTAGCAGTGACATCGGATGTGACACCACCAGTACCAGTAAACAGCGCGTATTCAGACTCCACTTATGTATCATCAGTACCAACATCTCCGACAAAACATTATATTACTGAATCCGAAACATACCCAAGTGATACTTCATCGATCTTCGCAGGTCACGACGTTTTACCTCTGTCATCTTCTGATACTGAGCCAAAAACAGCCACCTTAATTGCTCCACAGTTTGATCCAGATATAATACTATCGGGAATCGATTCGGTAGTGAAAATGAAGCATCAATCAGAAGGAAAAGGCGTGGAACCAACGACAGTTAGCTATTCTCTTGAACCAACACCATTTCCATCTCTCTCTTCTATACTACCGAAAGATTCGGTACATTCCTATGTCGTAAATCCATCAACAATTAAAAGTATCCCACATGATGAACAGGTATGTCAATTTGGTTTAAGAGCTTTATTTTCGGACCTTTTATACTCTGAAGTTACAGAAAGTTTTATTACAAAATACTCACTAATAATTTTAATAGATTTCTATGCTTTGAATAAAAGGAAATATTATGGAAAAAGATTAGATCAAGAAGGCATTCTTACCGACAGAAAATATATTGGAATTATTGTACTGTAATTACCGGCAATAAATATAACAAATGTGATGTCGAAAGAAAATCTATATTCGTAAAGATGTTTTACTGTGCAATTTTAATGCATGATTTTCTGCTGACTTTTCTGCTCATTTTATTTGAGGAAGCCCAAAGATATAGTGGAGTGGAAATGGAAACACAGCGGAAAAATGCCGGTGGATCTGTAGAAACAGAGAAAGAAGTGAAAACAGATATTGCAGAAGATGGATCGGTATGCTAATTTACTAGTATTTAAAGATTAAGTAGCAAATTAATGATGAAATTTTATAAGATCATAGACTGATTGCTTAATAATCTGAAATGCAGTAGATATATTCTTCATTGAAAGGAATACGTTCATTAGAGAAAGAAAAGTCAGTACAAGATCTTAAAGAAAATATAAGTTGCACTGTTGAACATTCATTATTGATTGGCAGCGTGAACAGCTGAACAGCGGATTATGTCTATTTTATTAATTCTATTCTCATGAAGAATGAGATAGTGCAATCTTGAAGTTAAAGTTGTAATTATTTGTTTAAATGTTGTTCGAAACCTTTATTGTACTTTTTCCTCTTTTTACAGAACAACTGCGTTAAAGGCGATTGTGATAATACTTATAACACTCCTGGAGCTGATTTGAAATCGGAAACAGAATATTTGTTTGTGACTAAAAGATGGCTTAGCAAATTAATTGGTATTGTGCGCTACATGCTGCCACCATCAATAAATAACATTGACGATGCAGGTATTGTTTGTGAAGTTGAGTCTAGGTGATAACTTAGATAATATATTTCATTTGGTTAACTTGGAGCTATTGATGGACCAAACTGAAGTTCAATGTTATAGTCGTGACTTTGTTTAGGAGGTTGGCTCTCTGTTCTGTATTTTTAATCCTTATTCATTGATAATGATTTTATTTTATAAATTTGATTGCAAAAATTGAGTGTTTTGATCTTTTTTACATTCAATTTTTCTTATAGAATTGTATTATTCACGATCGTTCGTAGTTTTGAAGTATTGCAAGCATTTTTATCATATCAATCATTTGTTCCTCAATTTTTTTTCCGGTTTTCTTTTTACTTTATGAAATATAACGTTTGCTGTTTTTTTGCAGGAGTTTTGATAACATTTCTCTTTCCTATTTGTTTGTTTATTCATTTACTACGAATGCTAATTTTTGTGGATACTTCTGACAGAGATAATTTTGATCGAAGAGTATTACACAATGCATTGACGACTATTAGAGAACGTGAAGTTCAAATAAAGGTAAATTGATATGCATATTTTTTTTCACAGTGTGATGTGCTAGTGAATTTGAGAACCTATGAAATTGTAATTTTTACTTTATAATTGTTGTTGTGTAGACTATGAAGTTAGAGAATCATTAAGTTATTCGTTTACCAAAGTATCAAGTTGGATTTTTTTATTTGGACATTGTTCCAGTTGTTACATACTAAACTAGAGAAAGAAAAAAATACACGGAATACCGAAATGGACGAGAAATTAAGAAATTTATGTTCGGAAATGAGTCAATTGAAAGCCAAGTACGCTTCTTTTTTTTGCTTTTGCATTTTGAAAAATACTCTTATCGTTGTTTAGAATTTGATCGTTGGAAACGGGCATTATCAGTAACTCTCTTTATAGATGCCATATACTTGAAGAAGAAAATGATAATTTAAAAGCAGAAATGGATGAGATGAGCCGGATGATTGAAAAGGAATGTTCGAAATGCATGAATTTAACAGAACAGAATAAAAATCTTAGGGAGAAAAATGAGGTTTCCTTTTTTTTTTTCTGGTTATTAATCGATTATATTGTAAATAATGCTTGCCATATCTCATGGATTATAATATTTGAAAGTTGAAATGGATCTTTCTTTTATCATTTGCGAATGTTGCTTAACCGAGTCAACATAGAAAGCAAATCCAAAACAATTCTGTTTTTCGCTCATGCATCAGTACATTTTAGAAATATATTTTTAGTTGCTAACGAAACAATCATCTGAAATACATGCCACTGTAGAAACGTTGCATGAAGATAATGAACGTTTGGTTAGTGAAGTTGCCGAAAAAAGCTCACAAATAATACGGCTTGAATCCGAAGCACATTCACATTCACTCGAAATCAAAAATTTGAAAGATCAGTTGAAAGTAAGATTTGTTCATTGTTTTTATTGTAATAAATTTTTTTGATATTATATGTTTAAATTCAAGTCGATCCAAGCGATTATATGGTAAAGTTGTTTATTGCTTCTATCAGTTGAACTGATTCTTTTCTTAATACCAATACTGCAGAAAATTAAACTTTCGAAAAAAAATTTTTGGGTATACTTTTACAGACATCTCTGTCAGAAAACAAAATATTACACCAACGTGTGGAAGAACTCCAAAATGAGATTATTCAGTTGTCGGAGATTATAAGTGAAATACGTGATTTGGGTAATGTTACTGTTCATAATAATAGATCACTAGCTGCTGAAGCCGAACGCAGTGAGCAAGTACGGGAAGATACAAATGGTTAGATTTTTTTATTTCATATTAATTTTAATTGGGTCATAATATCATTATCAAAGAACTGGTCGAACAATAACATTTCGAATTATTGAAAATTTCTACTCCGATACTGCTGTTTCAGATTTATTCATTTATCGTTATCATTTTCTGTCATTTCTGTCGTTCATTTATCGTCATTGCGCATATTTTATTGTTATTTGGTTGTATTATGAATAGTTAGCTCTATATATGGACTATGTAACATTAGAAGTTGGTGGACTTTTTATCTTAACTGAGAAGTGTATAGATCCAATAAAAGTTTAGACATACTAATATAATATGAAAAGTATAACAGAAGATAAAAAAAATAACATTAGCATATAGGAAATTCAGAGAACTTGCTATTTTTATTCTATGTTTATATATTAAATGTTCAGGTGAAAGCGGTTGGTCAGATTTTGATGAATTTGATGCAGACAATCCATCAACAGCAGAAACACTAGAAAGGCCGAAAAAAGATCATATAGTGGTTACACGGTTTTCACCTGCTGAAATTATGGAAATTGCGAAACTCAGAGTGCAGCTAAAGACTGTTGAGGCTGATTTGGATCAAGCAAAGTATGTTCAAAAACTATAATTTTGACTGATAAGAGTAAGCATTCCACTGTGAAGATTTCGAATGACAGCTGACCTTGTTTTTTCTCCTTCTGCAATCTTTTAATTATAGGATTAATATTTTTTTTTTGTTGTAAATGACTATTTTTACCTTGCTTCCTGGGAAGAACGACATCCCAATATTTTCATCTTTATATGCTATCGTTGACAGTAGCCAATGTAAGATTTTGTTGAACTTTTCATTGTTTTAATTTTGTAACTTATGGGAAAATATGATCCGCATAATGGCTTATTGGTCATATTTGATTCATAGATATGGAATGTTCATGTATCTTTTCAATTTTTAGCATTACCACGGTGGCTTAATTGGTGAAGTGTTTTGCTGGATGAGTTCATTTACTGATCTAAATCGTCTTTGAAATTTAATTGTCTCTGCATTTCATGTAATCATTATTTAGGTTGACTATACAAAAGCAGTTAAATGAGCGCGATCATTTGATAAGTAAAGTTGAATTCGCCGAAACTGAAGCTGCAAAACGATTAAAAGAAATGGACGCAAAGGAAGCAGAAAGAATTGAAGCGCAAAATCAATTCAAAAGAATTTTAGGAATGGTCGAAGACCGAGTAAATTTTTTAGAAAAGCGAGCTAAAATGCTAACTATAATAATACATATGTAAACTGTTATTTCAATCGTTCTATTCAATTAAAGGAAACAAAATTACGAAGTGCGGAAGAACTAACAGAAAAGATGCGTAATGAGATAATGAAATGTCAAGAGGAAGTAAGACGATTGGAAGATCAGAAAAAAGCTGTGCAGTTCAAATTATTGGTAATTTAAGTAGTTTTACTTTGTAAAACTTCGAGTTATTGATGTGTTTTTTGTTTCACTGTTTTGAGATGCTTATCCAATGTTAAGGAAGAAGTTATTTCCAGTTAGATGCATATTTTTATTTTCATGATTGTTGAAGCTAATGGCTGGTCACTCATATCCTTTTTTATATTATGTCCCTTAAAGATTGAGATTCTTTTGGCAGAAATAATACAAATTTATAGTCTATAAAATAAAGAAGTAAAATAATTAATTTAGAGATGAAGTATTTAGAAAAGTCGAATATATTCTTTAGTTCAAAAGTTAGATTTCGTATAGTTATATATTGGTAGTTTATAACTTTTATTTTGTAGGAAGCTGAGCAAGAATTGAAACGTTTGAAAGCAGAGTATGCCAAGTTGGAGACGCGTAATTTTCATGAAATACGTCAGTATAAACAGACAGTAACAGCTTTGCAACAGGTTTTCTGCAATTTTCGATCGTTTTATTCGTTTTTATTTACAGACAGTATTACTAATTTTGCATGTACTTTTTTATTGTTGCAGTTTCATTTATTTGTCAGTTTTGGAATCTGAGGAATGAAATTACAGTCATTGGAGCAAGTTCATCTGTCGAATCCATCATCAAATCTACTTGATAATGCTAATGTATTGAATATCTCGGCATCATCGTCATCAGATCGTGATTTTGGTGTATCAGTCAACAGTGGTCCAGTTGCACCATCGTTATTATCTCATATACGACCCTTATGGGATGACGAGCCATCCGAGGTTTGCCTATATGTAAAATTTTGGATGAATAAAAGCTTTTTGATTATTAAAATTTTGGGAATGATAAACAGCAATTGATGAAAGGTATTTTATTTGAGAATGAATTTTTTTTAACAATATGCAATAAAAAAGAAAATAGATTAAAAAGAGGAAAGAAGGAAGGAGATCAAAAATTTGACTCAGAACCATCTTGTCGCGTTCCGTGTATATTTCCTTCCGTCTTCTAATCCTTTCAATTTAATCTGCCATTTAGATAGGCTTTTCTAGAAGTAGTTTTTTTTTCGGCTCCTAAGTAGTTTAAAATACAGCTCGTAAGAGGTTCAGCTTACAAACACAATGTCTTTTTTACAGATTTTTTCATCTCGTGGAGAATCGTTGCTATTAAAAAAGGTAGATCCTTTGTTAAATGATGTTACACCGGAAAATGATGATATCAGCCACAACAGAGCATCGAAACAACGACGGAATATTAGGGAGCGAGAGCATAATAATGGCGTAAATGTAGACAGTATACAACCACATCATAAAAAAGTTGGTTCATTCATCAGATTTATGGAAATGCCATAGAGCGTTGCTCATCGATAAATGCATATATTTTTTCTTGAAAGAGATTTATAATATCATGCAGAAAAGATTCAATGTCCAAATAATGTAGCTCTTATCGGTTGAGAAGAGCAAAAGCTTTACATCAAAATTTCTAATAAAATATATAGTTTCTACTAACTGTTGATTTATTTGTTTTCTTTTTTGAAAATGTTTTTTTTTCCTTATATTATTTTAGGAAGGCAGGAGAATGCGTTCACGTTCACATGGTCGCCATCCTTTCCATGTGGATTATTTCTCAATCTTGGATATGCCTGGATATCCAGGACCTTCTGCAGATTTTTATCCCGACGCAATCCTTAATAAGCAAAATAGCAAAAGTGGTACCTTGTATTATTCATCCGGTGGTTCAAATGACGGCCGTTCTCCTCCTCCAGAAATGGCACTTCTTTCGGGTGTCCCACCTCCTGGCCCAATGATCAAAAAACCAATGCCACGGCCAAAAAGTTCGTTTTTTTGAATTTATCTTTTTTATAAAATGAAGATAATATTAGCTTTATAAATTAACCTGAGGTTTTCATAATTTAGATCAGTGACACCGTTTTTGAAAGTACGAATCAGTTCAAAATAATGTGTACAATCTGCATTTCATTATATATCGATATTTTCTTTTCGGGCAACAAAGTCTATGTGTGTGCTCACAATGAAGAACATAGCATGTTCCACAGAAAGTCGTTATAAATTTTTATATATGTAATTCGAAAGATTTTACGAAATTTTATGCATCTTATTTTTCAGGTAGTACCGAACCACTGGAAAGGCGTTAATATTGGTGATATATCTTTTATAAAAATTTGTATATTATATATCGTCCTTTTCAGCCTTTCTTCTGTGGTGGAAAATATTTTTTTCAAGTTTTGGAGAAGACACATACTGTACTATGGGTAGGATTATTCTTGTCTGTTTATATTTTAATCTTTTAGCTGTTTTGAGACTGTGATTGTTCTACTTTTTTTTGTTTTTTTTTCATTTTTTTTTCATAAAATTTTTGCCATTTTCTTAAATATTGTTGTTTTATTGTTGAGACAAAAGTAAATATCTTATTAAACTATTTTAAGTTTATTTATTCTAAAATGAAAGATTCTACACGTTATAGTGTTGTTTATTCTATTTAGCTGGGTCCAAAGTCATACGACTTTTGGAATAGATTTCCTCAAGATTGAAAGGAATAACAAATTGAAGAAACTACGATTACAAGGAATGAAGCGCTACAAAAAATCTTTTACTTATGCTATCGTTGCTTCTCATCTTTTTTGCACTCTTTGCTTTTTTTGTCTTCTTGATTTCACATTTTCGTTACCATCTAAGTTGATGTTGCCATGAAGAGATCCATTAATTAAAGCTCAGTGCTCTTTTACTTTCCACTATTTTCGATTGTCACTTCTGTTTTCTAGTGTAAAGACGTTCCAGAACAGTATTCCAATATTCAACAATCATTTCTCTATGCATAACTTCAAATATTCATGAGTTCAGCTACACTTCTTGTTATTGCCATCACGTTAATCAGTCTTTCTTCACGTGCAACGTGAATCCTTGAATGGAACCACATTCAACTTACTCCGATTCTCTCGTCCTCACTATTTCCAAATGCTTCGATAGCAAACTCTGTGCGAGAGAAATTGAATGATATCCAAGTAAGGAAAAATTTATAATCGATTTGAGAATAAGAACATCTTTTATATGTTTCAGTAGATTTCTATTTGATTCATGCTATGCAATATACGTCTCGAAAGTATTCCGCGATTTCTCGTGTTAAAGGGTCTGCTGTGCAGTCACTCATTCATATTTGTTAGATCTATCAATTTATAAGTTCACATTGGCACGGAGAAGGGAGTACAGTTGTTTCAACTGAATTTCTCATTTAAATGATAGTTCAAAACTGATAAGAAGGAAACTGATCCTTTATTTCTCCTCCCACAAAATGTTCGTGTAAGATTCATAATGATCGATCAAGATAATGATGAGATTTCGGAGATATTCCTGAAATATATATGGAGTTGTATGTAAGAAATTCAATGAACAAAGTATGGCGTTTTGCCATTTGTTTAAACTCCCACATTTTTACTTTTAATTATAGTGGCGCGTGATTTTGCCTGAATCGATTGAACTGATAGCGGTGTGTCTGATGATAATTATTAACTTTTTTGCGTGAGGATGAAAAAATTCTTGGGGAATGAAGTTTTTCTCGAGAAATTCTATGGTATATAGATTTGTTCCCGTAATGTCTTAACCAACTGAATAGTTGAGTGAATTCAGGCTTTGATTATTTGCTGCAATAAACAAAATAGTTGCAATCTTTTGAGATCTATTTATATTTGTGAAACATCTTCCAGTAAACTGTAGATTGTATCGACTAACGTCGATAGCACTGATTCTCAGGAGAGACCTTTTTAAGCTTGAAAATCAGAAATGATTCCTTTGCAGTCAGTTTTTTGATGATGAAGTGCTCGACAGTCCGATATCAATAATTGTTATCAGCACTGTTTTTCTTGCTTTATTAATGGTATTTTTTGCTCTTACACTGTCAAATCATTACTATAACAATCCATTCTTCTCAGTGTACTCATCCACAACAATCCATGACTTATGTGAACCTAGACGATCCTGGATGATTGAGGTACGGCTCTGAGAGACCTTATCAATCCTTTTTATCGTTTTGCAAGACTTATACATCAACAATTCCAATTCACCAGAAAAGAGAGGAGGTGTTAGGAAGTAAACTCTCTGCTACCATCTACCATCTTACCTGTAGTCAATCACAAAGATGAAATGTCTCAGTGAATAAAATATCCAATTCATCGTAATCTGTGATTCACCTTCCACAAGAACTTATTGTGGTTCTATCGGGATAAGTAAAAAAGACTTGATTATTATAAGGCAAAGAGTGATTAGATGAGAGGTCAATTACGGGATGGATAAAACTACCTTCTCGTAGATCACGCCGGTAACCGTTCCCAGGTTTTGTCAAAACATTAGTCCGAACAATTCGTCAAATAGCACTCGAGACACCTGAGCCGATTTACATCAAGTTGCAGAAAATGTCGAGTCGCAACTTATCAAGAAAGACACGAATTAGGGGAAGTTTCTGCTTTTAAAAGATCGTTTAAATTTTGAAATTGTTTAAGGGAATTAAATTCAGCTTACCAAGAGATATTCCCTCTCTTGTTATGCTTGCATCTGTCTTTGAATCAAAAATATTCTCGTTCGTAAAACATTTTCAGTTCATTCTCCCTTTCTTTCCAAATTTCGTGCAACTTTAACAAGTTATTTTTTCGTAGCATTCAAAGATTGAACACATAGTGAAAGATGTGTGTTTCATTTGATACTACTTATTACGCGTAATATGTCACTTGAATTAATTTCAGGTTTCTATATCCTTATTTCTATATCCTTCGTTTATATGGCTAATCTCGAAACACACAGAAAAATTCAGAACAGTCATATTTTTGGGTTGTCAACCGGTTCCTCCTTAGCTGCTGCTTTGCTTATAGCTATTTTATGTGCAGCATTCATTGCATTAACGAAAAATATGCAGAAAGCAGGATGTCATCGTCGACCGTATAATACGTCACAACTCGGTAAGTGCTGAATAGTAATTAATTTCGATATTTTTCGTTTAAGAACGAATCATTTATTGATCTTCGAGATAATTTAGTTCATGGGTTTTCGTTCTACTTATTAGCTTTGTGAGATTGTAATCATTTTATTGTAATCATCATTCTGTTTCAGTATTCTCTACTGAGAAAGTGACAGTACTTCGAGTACTTTATTCTGGCTTTGTTAATATCCTACTCTCTTTTGTTAATGTCGAATTATTTCCATCTTGAACGGTTCGAGGTTCGAGTTCAATTGTGGCTTTTCTGATGCAGACTTTTCATAGGGCGCGAAGTTTTATTGGCTGATGGTTCTCATCAGTTCCGTATAGTGGTTGTGACGGATCTTGACAAGAGCAGTAAGCATCCAACGGAAGAAAATCTATGGCAAAGTTTCATAGAATTTGGTCTTCTCACAGTGAATAAGGAATACACTAAAGCATCTCTTCAATGGAACAGCAGTGAACAAGTATTGTTTGTTGCTTTCTGTAGATAAGACTTTGGTACAAATTGGCTCCTATTCTGTAATTTCTAAGTGAATTTAAATCTGGTTAATGTTTGATAGTAGTTTTTTTGATACTTTTTTTGAATTTGAAAATTTTTATTTTTGTAAAATCTCATCGAACACGATTGCTTATAAGAGTATACAGTATTCTGAAAGCGATGGTACCTTTTACTAATAATGCCATTGAATGAATTTAAAAATTGTCCATTACATACTACATGCATAAGTTTCTATAGATCTCACTTTATTCGACAATTGCTGGTGATGGACGGTCTATGGAATTATCGGATCTTGTCATTTTCGATGGAAACTTACTCTCAGTAGATGATCGGACTGGAATTATTTATCGAATCGAAAAAGATGTGGCTTATCCCTGGGTTTTTCTTATTCATTTTGATTTTTAATGTAAAGATTTTGCCACTTTATTAATTGCATTTTTGAAAATTGTATGTTTCTGCAGCAGAATATAAGAATTTCACCAATTTAAGATTTACCTCAGTGATGGTGCTGGCAATACGACGAAAGGCTTTAAAGGTGAATGGATGACGGTGAAAGATGGTAATCTTTACGTTGGTGGACTTGGAAAAGAATGGACAACAACAAAAGGTGTATTTGTTAATGAAAACCCAATGTGGGTCAAGGTACATCCTCATAATCCATGAAAAAATGCATAAATATTATAATCTACAGTTAATTATTGTAAATCATTCATTATGTTCTCCGATTTACTCACTTCACGGGGAATTCTATTTATTATTCTAGAAATTATTGAGATAATTGACGGTTTTTCCTTTCTTTAGAACTGTCATTCTTCTGTTATAGTTAGTTAAAAACATTGTTTACATCATGTCATGATAAAGACGCATTACATAGCCAGCGATAGAAAAAAGAAAAATAGTCGATAGTTGGGATAATCGATTTTTTAATTTTATTCTGCGATAACTTCATTATATTTGCCCAATTTGCTTCGAATCCGCTAATTATGCATTAACTGTATGACTGCAAATAAAAATAAAGTACTTTAAAGCAATGTGGATCTTTATTCTTTTTCGGTTTAACATACAAATATTCCAGTCATTTTTTAAAAAAAGAATTTATATACGATGTTTTCAGCTTGTAACTCCTGAGGGTACCGTTAAACATATCAATTGGGCTAATGAATACAAAAAATTGCGTTCAGCAGTTGGGATTGAATGGCCAGGTTATATGATACACGAATCAGTTCAGTGGTCAGAAATCTATAGGAAATGGTTCTTTTTGCCTAGAAGAGCTAGTAAATTAGCATACACCGAAGCAGAGGATGAAGAAAAAGGTTAGCAAATAATTAGTTTTTATAAACTTAAATATATCGAATCCCATGATTCGAAGCGCCATCGTTATGGTCTTTGAATTTTTGATATTGGGACCTAAGTTTATAAATTTCACGTTCATGCAAATAATTTTTAGCCGTTTGTGATAAAGGTAACAATAAAGGAATAAGTATATAAAGGTGATTCGAGCGCTTGCAGCATTGCGTGTTGTAGGTAATTGGACACTTTGCGATTAGGGTATAAGAATGTGTTTTAAATATATTCAGGGAGGTTTTGAGTTTGACTTCCCCTTTAATTAATCTTTGAAAAAGAGTTAAAAGTATTCTGGATTCTAGTGCTCGGCTATCGTATTTCTTGTTCGTATTTCTTGTTTCAGGCACTAATTACTTGCTTATTGCTTCGGAGGATTTTTCCAACATAAATTATCAACGGATTGGACCGTTGAACAGTGCACGAGGCTTCTCAGCTTTCCAATTTGTTCCTGGTACTAATGATCGAGTAATTGTGGCATTAAAATCAGAGGAAAAAGATGGATTCCCAGTAGCCAGTTATGTAACAGTATTCAATTTTGAAATGGGTCATATTTTGCTCGAAGAAGTGCCGCTTTTTGGCAAGTTCAAATATGAAGGAATAGCATTTGTGTGATATTTTTTATAGAATCTACCATAAAAAATCTAATCCAACTCTCCTTTTCTAACTGCCATGAGTAGTAGACCTCTAAGCAGCATTATTGTTTCTTTATTTTTTGTAACAAATATCTCTTTTTAAATTGTGATCTATGTCTAGTGGTCACATAGGGAATTCTTGGAGGATTTTGTAAGAAATATAGGTTTTAATAAAGTGATAGTGAACTTATATCGAAATAATCAATTTTCTTGATGCATTGTGATAAATAATTTTCTAGGATACAATTTTTATCAAATTTGGTGTTCACCAAAATTTTAAGATTTTTTGGAAATGCGAGAAGTTATCAGCATGACAAAGATCACTTAAAAAGTATATTTCCGATAACAAAAAGAGTTATACAGTGAATTAAGATTAATATTGAAACTACTATTAACTTATTAAATTGATGTGGTATGTGAATTTTTCCATTAACATAAGAAACAAAAATTTTTTCGCCCATAGTTATAGTGAATGGTATGTACCGCTTTTAGTAATGTTTTGGTTTCTGACTCGAGCTCATTTTTCTCTCAGTGAGTGATTATTATGCATCATCGGTTTTCCGTCATTTCCTGGTGATAATTTCACTCAAACATCACAGGTAAGCATTTCAGCAAACTTCGAATTTTATTGGACGGCTAATTTATTTTGTTGAAAAGCTTAAGGTAATTTATTTCGATAACTTTCTTGAAGTTTGCTTCTTGAAAGTTGTACGCGGCGAAAATATTAAACGATTGGTAATGTTTTTCTAAAGGAAGTAAATTTTAATGTGTTTTTTGAGTATATATTTATTTCCTAATTGTTCTTTTTAAATTCTGTCCGAATTGAGATTTCTTCTTGGTTCATACGAGCGAAATGTTTTTTGATTTTCTGAGGAACAATTAGTTTTCATAGTTTGTCATTTTCTCTTGAAAAATTTCAAAATTCCTTTCTTATTTCTTAATTACACGCTCTTTTCTTAGCTGTTGTTTATATGTTCTTTCGTATTTTATATATCAGAACAAATGAGGACAAAATTGGTTGGTTGTTCCAAATTGGTTAAATTGGTGATTTAAATCAGATAGCGTATTAGTAAACTCAATCTGCTCATCATCATTATCATATTTTTCGTTAAAAGTGAACTGAAAATTGAAACTACGGTGTGTTCGAACGAAGAGATAAGTCTGAATTGTGGTCAGTATTGTCTGATTTGGTTCACTATTAAAAACAGCATATGGTATTGTGCCTTATTTAGGGGTCATATATGTCTAAGAGCTTCAAAATGAATATTCATAATATATATTTGCTTGTTTATGTATATTATTATTTCAAGTTCAAAATCAGTGACACAAATTATCGCAGTGATACTATTTTCAATTACTACGTTGCGGTATTGACAAATTACACGAGAATTTTGTGTCGAAACATCTGTTTGATGATTTTTCATTCACCGCGATAGTGCTATTTGAAATATTGTTTCAACTACTTTTCTAAAGTGTTTTATGAGAAATAGAAATTCCAGTTATTTTGTGACAGTAATAATAGTGGTGACAGTAATTTAACATACATATGAACATTGCATCGCTGCTTCCCGTTTTTGTTATTTGTTATGAATAATATTTTTAGTTGATTGATTCGGTGTTTTTTTTTTAATTTATTTCAGAATGATCTTTATGCATATAAACTTTGCTTATTTGACTTTCAATTTTAAGGTTTTTCTTTGGGACTTTTCTTTTTTCTTTGACAACGAAAAAAAAAGACTCCTCTTATTGATCTTGCGTGAATTTATTGAGTTTTTGTTCCTTAATTGATAGTAGGAATGAGGAATTCCCCAACTCAATTTCATTAGACGATATGCTAGTTGAAGTTTTGAAAGTAATATCTCATATGGTTAGTTCATTTGCCGACAGATGTTTACCTACTATTCTACGAATTATTCTGCATTATTTGTGATTTTACGAGTTATGTGCAGTAGATCAAAAAAATGCTTCAGTTGTAGGAATTTTCACGTTTCAGGCAACCATGAGCACTGTTACAGCAAATGGAAGGTCGAATGCACCTCCAACAAACAGTAGTGGTTTTTCAGGGTTTGATCGGCTAAGTAGTGTGAAAAGCTTTCTCGATGAATTAGCAATTGATTATAGTGATTACAAAAAGCCAGGTTTTCTTAATTTATTTTGTTATTTATTTAATAAAAATATATTTATTACATAACATGGGGGTTATTTACCCATATTATAGCGGATTTTTTGGCTTGTGTGCTGAGATTGCGATGATATTTCTGACTTTATTTAGGTAACAGTATCATGAAGTTAAAAAATAAAAGATTGAAACTGGTGTAGATGAAGTTAATGGTGTTTTGTTAAAGTGTTTGGTTTATGTCTTAGTATATCTATTCCTTTTTATTATATTATATCTATTCTTAGTATATTGATATCTATTTTAATACGGTTTAATGCACTTTGAAAATATTGAGCCTGTTTTGATATTAAAAGAACTTTTTACCTATTTGAATTTATTTGAAATCAAAAACAGAATCTCAACATTTCCTGTATTCGTCTTTGTTTCTTACTTATAAAACTTGTTTTCTTTATCATTTTCTTTGAAGGAGATCAGAAAGATAATGTTGAAATAATTGACAAGGACAAAATACATGAACATAATGGACAAATAGACCATTATCACGTTCATGGAGTGAATGATGGATTAATGAAACACGAAAAAGAACATGGAGGACATTCTATGAAAATATGGTTTCATTTTGGTTGTCATGAAATAATTTTATTCGAATTTTGGCAAATTGAATCTTTGTATGGTTAATTTTTTCGGTGTTTGCTACTAATTTTTATTATTTATTTTTGTTAAACAGGGAAATTCTCAAAATCTTATCATTCTATACTGTGTTTGAATATTAGTATTCTTTCTAATTATTGTTATCAGCAATTAACTATTTCATCTTTTTTCCCCTTTTTCTTAATTTTATTTATCTTGATATACAAAGATAGAAATAACCATCAAAACAACAGCAAATATTGCGTGAATTAAAGGGAACACTTTCACGGATAACAACGATATCTCTTTCAAGTAGTTGACACTGCTGATTGCAAGTAATAATTTAATGTGACGGTGATTTTAGGTCTCTTACTTTCCTGTTTATTGATCTTCATAATGGCATGTTTTTACGAATGGATTAAATGGTTTCGCGTTTATCTGCAGCTTTCCGCTGCACGATGTCCTCCTAGCTGCCGTCATATTAATGATGAAGGAAAGCAAAATGAAATAAAGCAAGATGACGATAAACATAATGACTGTATTCGCTCCTCTGTATCATCTCCTCTGACAATTACTCTATCACCTGGTTACCAACAGGTCTCAAGCAGGTTGATTTAGTCTTATGATATTGGAAGGAATGCTTTTCCTTTCACGACTTTACCAACGGACCGATTGCCACTTGTCTTACTCAAGGTGTTTTTTGAAATAGAAACTGCTGAGGATTAATTTTGCGAAAATTATTATGATGTTTTCAAATATTTAATTTTTAATGTGTCAGCAAGATATTGGAATTGCAAGGATCGTACACACTGCTTTAGTTTGTCTTCGTCACGAATAGGGCCAAAGGAATTTTTAGAATTCTTCCGGTTTAATCTCTACCCTGTATGTCATATGTAAAATTTTAAAATTATTTCTTCCGATTTTTCAGAACAACAGATCGAGAAATTTCTCCTACAATCCGATTCTTGCAAGTAATATATAATTAGCATTTTTATTTTTATACCTATAAAATCACCAGTTAGAGATACAGCAAGACTGCCTGAAATATGGTACAACATTGAAATAACTTATCATTACAGGCACTTCTTTATCTTATACAGCTGACGTTGGCGTATTGTTTAATGCTTATTGCGATGACATATAACATCTGGTTAACTTTAGCCGTAATTTCGGGTGCAGCTTTCGGACATTGGTTATTTGCTATTTTAAAATGTTTTAATCCACAGACTGATGATTTGGATACATTTGCTACCGATACGTGCCATTAAGAATAAACATTTTATCCTAAAGGTTTCCTCAGCAATATTTCGTATATTGATAAGCTTGCATTAACATATTGCTAAATATTGGTTTAATTTACCAATTAATTAAATAGCCTTCAAGATGATTTGATAAGTTGCAATTATTTTACTTTTCGTTGGTAGGAACCTCACTTTCAGATTCCCTAGAGCTTGTTGTTTTGATAGTTTTATTTGCCTTCCTTTCAGATAGTTTGCATTCCATATAATACAGATGTGAAATAGTTGTCCTAAAGTGTTTTTCGAACGAGATTGGTACTTGTTGTTAGATTTAAAAGGAATAACCAGTCACCACTGATTAATCCTTCAATTACCTTCTATTTAGAAGCTTATTATGCCTCTTTACTGGTTTTCTGAAAAATTAATGATATCAAGTATTAACTTTTCGTTTTATTGTATTCTCGAGTTGTCGGAAAATATAATCAGCAGTGGAAATAGCATTACTTGGTTTTTTCATCGTTAAGATGAAACCATTTATTAGTATAATTTTATACACCGATTTGTTTAGTTCATCTCTATTTTAAATATTGTTACTTTTCGTTTTCTGCACTCTTTCCATTGCTTATTAATTCAATAAATCATAGATCTTAATGTATTGTTAAGTGAATGCATCGTTATCTATCAAGCAAGTATCTAATATTAATATTATTTTCCGTTCCTCCCATACTCTCATATTTCTGCAACTCATAAATGTTATAATTGTTTACTAGTTTTTCATTATTCATTTCTTATATCATCTATTCATGTCATTTTTGTAAATCATTATCTACCACAAATCTTTCCTGTCTCGTGATCAATAGAACTCATACTTTCCCACATATGGAATTTTTGAATTTTTCAATTAACAGTCTTACATCTTTTCTTTGTCTTGTCGGGTAATAAATTATTTTCCAATGCTGTCAAAATTCCGCCATACAATCTCAATTTATAAATTATCTCTAGTCTAAAACTTGTCTCATGTTTAAGAATGCCTGACAATCAATAGCAACACTAAGAGTCATGGATATGATCTCGACAAAAAAAGGATGCAGGTACAACATACTTTCAACAACGATTATAGGGGCATTGTTGCGATAGTAAGACTTTGTGCAGGTATTGATCATTTGATTAATAGGCTGTGTGTAGATATAAACTTGAGAACCATCCGGTAAGAGATGTTTTAAATATTTTGAAGTGAAAATATCTTTTAAAGTATAGGATTTAATAAGGATGCAAATTTCATAAATTTTATTTACAGTGGTTCATATTATGTATAACAGCCATAACAAAATAAGTTGATTCAGTAAATGGCTCTATCAACGGATTTTATAGTAAGCATTTGTGCTCCCAAAATATTTCGAATTCCATCTATCTAGTTTCTCAGGTAGAATCATCTTCATAACGTTTCCACGAACACTGCTTGGAATGTGATTTATTTCTCTAATGTTTTTCATATAAATGTAACCCACAACACATAAGACAACCACCATTTTCCGTCATTGTTCGTTCATCTGAGTGAGGGGCATGTAAACAGCAGATGTGTACTGAATGTCCACAACCATAAACAATGATGTCATTATTTATGTGTCTACAATTAGTAGGCTTTTCGCGCTGTAGCAGAGCTACCCTAAAATGGAACTATTAAAAGGGAGAAAAAATGGATGAACTTTCCAATTCAAAATATGTCAATTTTGAAATGAAATATTTCACCTGCACACAATGCAAAATTGATCGAAACCGATGAAAGTCGAACGTTTACGATTTAATAAATATTTCGCGAAAAGCTGACTGCTGTCGGCTTCTGTTACTTGCAAAGAGCCACACTGCATTTGAACAAGTAATTCGTAATCACGTAAGATTTTTACCAATAAATTTCGTAAACCGGGAATGTTCATTTGCTCTGGAATCTGAAAACTTCGGAAGTTCGCAACAATTCGCACATTCTGGGAAAACTACTTGATGGCAATAAATGTTTTTCCGAAAGAAGACAGATAGAAGAAAACGAGATTGTTCTCCTGAAGTTTTAAAATAAGTTTACAAACTAGACAGTTATCGGACGCACCGTTCTAGTTACTGAAATGCTAACATAACGCAAGTATTTCGCGATTTCATTTTTTGACAGTCTTTTTATACAAGACGTGAAAACGATCTCCACTACATATTTTCCGTAAAATAAAAGGAATTAAATTTTAAGATGAAAGCTAGGAGTAACGGTAATAGAAGCAGAACGTTATATTTGACTGAAAAATGAAAAACCTTCTCAATAATGTTCAATGGATTAACGTATTTCCCAGCAGTATTCAAAAGCTCTGAAATATGATCCGGTCGTTTTACAGCCGCATCAACCAGTGAATTCCACAAATCAGAATCATCATTTTCACGGCAAAAGTCAATTGCACTATCAATGCGACCAAGCTTATTTACAAGTAAGTCAAGAGCTTTCATACGATTTCCACTTCTTCCCAGCAAATAAACCATCTGTAAATCATACCAACTACTGGAGCTTTTAGTTAGATGATAATAATTTGTAACGATTTAGCGCTATGGTCTAATGCTAAAGCAGTTCCAGACCTTGGCTAAGTCGACTTCTGACAAATCACTACTATTACACCATTCGTATTATTTATTTCCTAGGATAATTAAAAACTTAAAAATTAACACATGAAATAAAAGGATCGTATAATATTAAAGGCACATGAAATAAAATATTCGTGCAATAAATTAAAGCATTAAATCAGCAAACCTCATTGATGTATTGCTTTTTCTCACAGATATCAATGGCTTTTGCTATATCGTAGATCGCTGTTTTTCGGAGAAATGGTAAAAGAAATCGTGGTTCATTATCGGCATACAGTCCTATAGCGAAATCAATAAATTCCTCCCCTTCGTTCCTTTCAAACAGACTATTCAAATAAGCCATCTGAAAAATATTATTTTTTGATAACAAGTATTTCTTTTTATAAATTAAATTCTTATAAATAAAATAAAATAAAAAGAAAATTTGGGAACAAAATGAACCTGTAATTTTGGATACATTGCGAGCTGCGTCAGAATTGTTTTTGTTGGAAGACTTCCAGCATTTTCAATCAGTAATCGTATTGTTAGATTGGTATCGATACCCATTAGTTTGGTTAAATCATTTTTAACCTATGTATAGAATATAAATCATACATCCATATTTTACTTCAGTCTTTTATTCTCCATCTTTCTTAGATTCTAGAGCACTGTTGGAATTTAAATTCTTTTTTAAGGGAATGGAACAAAAATTGGAATGATTGAGGGATAAAAGTGTAAATTTTGATAAATCACAAAAATAGAAAATTTACCAGATTAAAAAGATGATATTTTTCGATGACCTGAAAGACAGTTTTATCATTTAACATAATGTAGAGCATCAAAGCTTTATCATATTTTCGTTCGTAAAGATAAAGACGAGCGAGAGACCGATAAATAGCTACTGCATCATTTTCTGATAGTGGATTCACATTTTCATGCACAATCCGTTTCATTGCCATATCCGTTATTGCACCTGAAGTATTATAAATTTTAATTTGAAATGGGAATTTCCTTTTCCACTACTCATTTATTATTCGAAAAACTTCATATAAACAACATGGCAGGATATAAAAATCATATAAACAATATATATTCGTATAAACAGCATGGCAGAATGAATGAATAAATAAATAATTCGTGAATTAAAGTGAGAAAAACTGACCTACTCGGAACAAATCTGGATTCCAAACTTTGACCAAGTTATAAAATAAAACTGGATGGTTGTGTAATGCGGCAATCAATACACATTGATAGCATTCGGGTTCCAACTGGGGATCCTTGACCGGAAGATATCTTGCCAACTGAAGGACAACATTATTCTGTTCAAATTCATTTACATAATATTCCCACAGATCTTTTTGACGTCCACAAACCTTAAATATTAAATGATTTCAACTGAGCGGAGCGAATAATATTGAGCAAAGGAATATTTTGGTACAAATCAATGAAACCTAAATCAAAACGGCTGTAGCATAATTAGCGTAATTAAAGGATGCCTCGGTAGAAATTATGGACGAGAAAGAATGTCCGTCATAATTTTATATGAAGCCATGTAAAGTGGCAGCGACTAGTTACCACATACTTAAATAAACGAAAAAAGGAAAGGAATGGAGTGATAGATCGGCGAGCATTGGTAGCTAAGGTACATTTGATGGAGAGCCGTGTTGCCCTGTAAATCTGAAATATAAAATTCTACGAGATTTTTTCAAACTTACGTAAACAAATTAATTTTATACAAACCGTTTTAACGTTTGTTGCAGCTTCAGCGAAACGTTTTTGCTCAATGAGAGAACTCAAATAACGTTTTCCAATATCAACAGGATCTAAATGTTCAAGTTGCGTTTTATGTTCATTTGCATATTGCATTGCATCACGAAGTAAGTCATTCTCCAAATACCACCGTACTCGATCATCAGCGGAACATGGCTGCGCCTGCAACATTTATAGCCACGAATACAAGCAATTAAAAGGATTGACCACAGCCAGAATTCTATCCAAATTATCCCTGTCAAGATATGTTCAGATGAAAGATTTATGCATTTATGCAGCCTAAATTATCTTCTCATAGATGACTCCATTTTAATTATAAACATTGCTCTATGTTCTGAGGCACATATTGATTTACGAGATACTAAAAAAAGCTAACTTCAATAAATTCCTGACAGCCAAGCAAAAAGTACACATTTTCATATGGAAGAGAAGACATATGAAATAAAGTAAGGTTGCCTGGATCACAAGTATACATCTCGATTCTATCTTCGGTTGTCAAACTAAATGTGCTTGAATCTTCTGGTTCCAATAATGCCAATACCATCTCACATTCATTCTGTGTAGGCTTGAAAATATTTCGTAAATTACAGAGGCTTTCAAATAAGTTCTAATCAGTTAATTTGATATTTTTTCACTTAGAAGTAAAGCTTTTTCCAAAATGTAGAGAGAAAGAAAGTAAAGCAGTCATTAATATCTTAATTGTGTATTTGCTCTAAAAAAATGAGGTTGACAAATTGCTTACAATGACGACACTTATGAATATCATAATCAACTAATGCTTAGATAAGTAAATTACCGAAACTTCATTTTAAATATTGTAAAAACAAATTATAAAACAAATAAAAAAGATGCACATTCTGGACAGCTGCCTTCTTCATTCCAAAAACTGTTATTTCTTTCCAGAAATAGGACTTATCATCACTAAGCGTGAATGAAATATCAGCTATATACATATCGAATTTCCAAGAGTAATGCACTTCCACTCGTTTCTTTCCGGTCGATGAAACTGCCTTAATAACAAATTTATGAAAGCAGTCTAAGCCTGTTCAAAACTTAAGGAAACTAGTGGAAAATTACTTGTGAATCAGATGAACCGATGATTACGCATATGGAAACAGTATCGTACCATCCAATTGCCAGAGTCTCACTATTGATCCAACAGTGCGATGGACGAGCTTTGATTGCAATTGTTGAATGTTTTTCATGTGTAGATTGAACTAATGCAATTAACTGGTTCGCATTTCGGAAACGAAATAAAATATTAAGCTTGTCAAAAAAGTACCTCAATCTCAATAAAATAAATATCGTGGATGACATGTTATGAAAGCATCATCAACAAATTGTAATTGAAAATGGAATTAAAATGAGCCGATGAAACACGATGTTTTCTCTTAATCGACCATCGCTGTTAATATTGAAATATTCCACTAATATCATATAAAGACGTTAGAAAAGTATTATCCGTGGATTAAATAAAATAAGTAATATAAGAAACTGCCTAATACTTACTTATTAAATATCCTGGTTCCTGTCTCATTCGTAAAAGCAATGCAACAATCTTGCCAAGAAATTTGTGTAATCATTCCATCACAATCCATACCTTCGTATAATATCTGAACTGACCAAAAACTGGATTATTTTAGATTACACTCAACTGGGAATGAAATATGAAGAAGAGAGAACAAAAAATTTTTCGTATTCATATGTATTTATATGTTTACAACAAAGACACATTTATTTCCGTTTTCATGATCAACTATGGTCAATGAATTTTGATGGAGATAAAGGATTTGATTAAATGAAGACTACCTAGTAATATTTAATAATATATTTTGAGATACATGAATTTACTTTACATTTGTGAACAAAGACTGAAGTATAATCGAAAATCATATAATATAGGTGATGACCTTTTCTTTGTAATGGCCGAAAAACGTTCGCTGATGCAACAACAAATTCCTTTCTCCAGTTACAAACATATGCCCTGAACCACGTTTCGTGAAATCCGGATCTATTGCTACCGATCGTGCAGCTAACTTTAAATCTATGACCTGAAACTAAGAAGATATACTTAATTTCAAATTTAAATCATGCTGCTAGATGAAAGAACCAAATAAAGCATTTCAACATTGCATCTAACGTGGTCCGATCATTCTATCTTCTTGTAATCTGTTGCTATTTTCAATGATTTCACGCGGCATTATATCAATCAGTTAATTATGAGAAAACAAAATTTTTAATAATTCAAGAATGATTCTCCTCATGCGCTTTTTAAAAGTTACTTTCATCGTTGAAAAAGAATTTTCATGTTCTTCCGTATCTTTTACCGTGAAGAATGATATCGTATCAGAATTGATTCGAAATTACATTGGAAAATTACTTATTCACAATATTAGCATTGTAAGCAAAAAATTTAAAAAAATCGTTGATTAAACGATACCTGAGCAAGTTCGAAGGAAGTGATTCCAGCAATACTAATTCGAGCATCCTGTGAACAACTGACGAAGTATGATCCTGTCGGATCAATCGATATTTTTGTTACCGGACATCGATGATGTCGTGCTGTCTAAATGTACATAACCCACTCATTAATTCACGAGCTACTTTTTACAATGGCTAGTCCACTACGAAAATTTATTTTGAATTTAAAAATCAAATCCCTATTAGAAACTCTAACTTCTAAGTATCTCCAAAAACAATCATTCTGTATATTTCGTCTAATCTTTACCATGAATTTTGCAAGCGGGAAATTTCGTAATACTTTTTATCACATAGAAATAAAGTTGCGATGTAAAACCTTCACAATTATATATATTTGTTTTTGAAAAAATAAACTTCAAACCGGCTGAGATATGTACGAATCCATAATCTATAAGATCGACATTCGGTTTATACTACTTTCTCAATTCACATAGCACATTCCCCTTTTTCACGAGGCACACAAGAATTAAATCTAACATTTTCAGGATGTAAACTTCCAAAATGATCAATGATATATACGCTTCCGGAACGACCACCCACTGCAGCGAACTTATCATGTATTGCCATGCAAGTTGCCATATCTTTTCGCAATATCTAGTAACACAACAATTAGAAAAAATCATCAGAATCTGAGCGAGATTTTTGATAATCTCTGATCTCATTTAATTTCAGCTTTGACAATCTTTTCGCCTGCTGCGAAGTTCTCAATAATCGTTTACCAGAAACGATCTCTTACTTAAATCCTTCACATTCAATTTCTTTAAAAACGGCCGCACGAAATACTTACTCCAGGTACATTATTCAAAATTCTGGAATATTTGAATCGTGGCTCCAACAGCGTTTCCTCGGTGTCAGATTCCATGTTATCCTTCTTTTCCTTCTCAGTTTGTGTAACATGAACATCAACTTGTTCTTTTTGCATATGAATGATGTTAGGTTAGAATTTTCACCGAAATAGCAATAACCGAAAATAAATCTAAAAATTGAAGCTTTTTCCGGCAATAGCACATCTAGGCCAACCGTGTCCTAACTGAAAATTAATTCAGCAAACCAGATGAATAAAATGTGATCCAACATTTCCAATCCTGCATTAAACTTAAAAATAATTTTTAATCGTCTTGCGACTATTTCACATAGGCTTGATGCATCGCTTCCTGTGGCGAATATAAGATGGACCAGATTTATCTCAGATTGTGACATATTCTGAATAACTAATTGTAACTAACAAGAATATATATTGGAATTTCAAATCTAAGCATACATGAAACCAAATCTAATTTCATATATTAAAAAAAAGGTTATAACCTTTGAACAATAATGATGCTGCGAAGGTGAAAATTATAGTGCAAACTTTACTATTGTAATAACGTAACATGAGTAAGATAAAGTGTGTACGTGACATATATGCATGTATGCATATATGTACATATATACACACACTTATACATTATATGAAATATATGATGACAAATATACAACTGAGCATGACGAAATGTTGAAAAGAGAGTAGTTTAATGGAAGTAATTAAAGATGGAGGAATATATTCAACGATAAAATAGAAGATAGCTAAAATTAACGTATTAGATAATGAAAATAATTCACATATGCTCGAAAACAAATATCACTCATCTGATTTCCATGGCTGGATGTTAAGTCTTTAGAGATAAAAAATCTATGAAAATGGTAAAAACTTAGAAGCTGCGACAATAACTTTCGAAAACTCTCTCTGCTGCAATCAACTGTTTAGAGCCGTAAATATGTTTGGAATGCAGATACAATGTCCTGGAAAACGCATAGGTTTTATAAAAACATGAAAATTTTTTCTTGCTACAAGTTCGGGCTACAATTTCAGATAATTATGAAAGACCTGACTCCTATCCTTTATTACTTATTAATCCAAGATGACTGTAGTATTTCTAATTCAGCTGTAAGCAGCTAACTTTGGAAAAAGAAAGATAAGGAACACAGATCGTTATTAAAAGTAACATCTTTCAAAACACAATGAGGCAGAAAAAAATTGGCATGAAAATTTCATTAAGAATCCTATAATGATAATTTTTCTGTTATCGCTTGAAGAACTGATTAGTTTTTCCTTTTTTTAAATCACGTCCAAATATATCCAAATGGAATTTCGGTATCATTGATAGTTTCACCTCAAAAAAAATTGGAAAAAAAGATAATCAAATAAAATAAAAAAATCTTCAAATTCGAAAAACAAAACTAATATGGATTAGAATTAAAGCCTTATTAATATAAACCAGTCATTTTATGATGAATTTAGCAGTAATGGGAAAAGAAAAAAAATATGATCGTGACCCTGAAGATTTAATAAGATTACTAGAGCTCTTAATGCAACGTTTTTTATACAGTCAAACACAATTCCATTAAAAATTTTTCTCCTGAACCGTTCGCTTCAAAAACTGATATAAAAAATTTCAAAAAAAGAGTAAACAAAAATGCAAATGCAGAATATTGCAAATGCAAAATATTTCCGTGAGCCAAGTTTCTATCATAAGTAAATATAGAAAAGTAGGTCCAAAAAAAGTATGGCTTCAGAAATCACTGTGATAGACGGATTTCTGGTTTTGATGGAACGATATAAATACCATGAATATTATACTGATGCAATCTTTCTGGTATCGACTGGAAAAAATAATTTTAAAACTCCAAAATGCACGTTGAATTTCACTTTCTAAAGATACACTGGTTTTTTTAAAGTATTGGTCAGAAATCTAACCATAATGAAAATAATGCAAAGAAAAAACTTCTACAGCACTGCATTATCCAAGTAGTATTAATAATGCGAAAATAATTTCTGAATGCTTAAAGCAAATTAAAAAAACCACTGGTATATAGATAATTCGACAATTCGGCAAGTGTAAGAATTTTTCAGGAAAATCATCAGTACTCTTTTTAACTCCTGTAATTAGTCTGCGTTATCCCAAAAGTTAAAATAGATTCAGCAATCTTAGCAATCTGTAAAACTTACCAAAATTATTTTAATATAATGCCATTATTTTTTAGAGATGTCGAAAATTTTTTTTTTTCACTCCATCGTTCTCATTACTTTGTGGAGAAACCAATGTCAACGTAGCAAAAGCAAATGAATCAAACAGTAATGTCGACTTAGTTGAAGTGATACTTGTCTGCCTAAAAATCATTTTCCATATGGCTTTATAACAAATAGTGTGAGGAATTTCTGTTTTCCGCTCCAATTTCAAATTTACCATCAAATGTTGCAAAGAGTCTATATACAATGAAAAAAGAGTACCTACTGCTAACAATGTAGATTTCGGACCTGTAAAGATTTGAAGGATCCATTATCGATGATTTGCTTTTTTGACTAAACTTATTGCTTCGCTTCATACATTTAGGCGAACTTATATCTACATTTCCAACATTCTTGGAGTTATCTGATAGTCTCTGAAAGGCTGAATCCAAAGAAGTGTCATACCTAAAATGTGAACAAAAGATAACTAATCAGCATTTTCTACCCTCAATACAATTACCAGAGATCTTTTCATCATATGCAACTTATATTAATTAGTTCTTAACTAACAAAATCATTGCGATAACAATTATCCCGATTTTCATCCAAATTCGTTCCAAATCAATTATTCATTTTACAGACATCAATTTGGATTCTTTTTTTTTAAATTACCTTTCGCTAACAATACGAAGTAATAAATCTTGTAAATTCGATAAAGTTCTTCCCACTTTTTTTGTAGTTATACCGAATGACCATCGAAGCTGTGATATATTTTTATTTAATAGCAACATTCCCTCTTCAAATTTTTCACGATTTCGTGTTATACCATACAGAGGATATCTAAATATATGAACATTTTTAATAGACTGCATTAAAACCTTCGTTTTAAAGTTTTTTTTATTAAAAATGTATGAAAAGTACGTACAGACGGTAGGTGACCAAAAAATTCTTAATTTTCTTAATTCTTAATAATTCAATTCTTAATAATTAATTAGAAAATTAATACAAACACTTACGTCTCCTCAAGTATTGGATCTTTTATTGTTGATTTTGATCCGAAGAAAAACATGCTATATTGATAAGGGAAATTATATATTCGAGAAAGTAACGACAACGCTTGAACAACATATCCTATAGCAGCACTTATTTCTATATCGGAATGTCCTGGAAATAAGAAGCCATGACGACCGTAATTGTTCAGTATTTCAGAAAAAATTCTAACAAATTAAATTAACTTGCACCAAATTTTCCCATAAAATTATTAGCATACTCTAATATAAAGTTAAAAAGCTAACCAGGAAAAGATAAAGCATCTGGAAGATGAAGACCAGTAATGCATGCTATCGAATGACAAGTACAAGATGAAGGGATCAAACGTGCTTCTGGTGATGTATTTAAATTGATAACATAAATATGCATCAGATCATGAACCATCTTCCTTCGACGCCATGCCAAATGTGAAGCGATCAAGAGCAAATTATCTCTAATGAACAACATTAAATGACTTCGTGAAAGCTTTAAAATATGAAATCTAAGTTATGAACAATGTAAGTATATCAGTCAAATATATTCAATTCATTCCCTTTATATTAAATTTATTTCATCAATTAATAAAATAGTTTTCAAGGATCAAATAGAGCTACTGAGCCTTTTATCTAAAATTGAAGTCTTTATTCATAAAAATAATTCACAAGAATTATACTTTGCCAAAGAAAGCGCAGCTTTCCGCTTTAGCAAATCTTCTTGCATTTTTATAACTTCGTCTGATCGTTTGCTAGTCATCTTATCTGTAACAGCATACTGCTTAAGACTTACTGCAAATTTTTCAGTACGAATATATAAATAATCGAAGAGTAATCGTGTTCAAACAAAAGTAACAAAAAATATCTGTTATTCACTATAAGTGTTATTTTCAAATTGATCCATTAGGCGAAGCTACGATAAGTTATTATTGGAAGTAAATGAACTGACGATTAAAAAATTATGATTCAAAAGCGTGATCCCGAATTTGCGATCCGTTCGTCACACTAAATGATTGTAATCACGCTTATATCACTGAGGTGAGTTATAAGCGAAAAAGCTTAATTTCATAAAGATCATGCAATACGAACAATCATATTAAAAATTAGTCACCTTTCTGAAATTTCTCGTCATTAAAATGAATCAACTTCATGCGACATGTCATTATACGACACTTTTGTCTTTCCACATAATCTCGCAATGCTTGCAGTTCAACTTTCTCGCACTGTACTTGTTCGGCCTTAAATAACATTTCAAAGATAAGTATTTTTATAACAAAACTTGGCTTGCCGATTTCGTAAGAATAAGAAATTCTAACCAGCTCACGATGTTCTTTCTCATTTGCCAACAATACATCCAATTTTTCTCTTTGGGTCAATGCTATTTCCTGCATTTCTCGCAATGCACGACAGACATCACGTAACCTAAAAAACAAACATTTGCATTTCACTATAATCTTTTGATGTTTCATTCCAAATATCCAAATATCATTATAATCCTTAAGCATGAAAGCTGTACATGTTAGCTTAAATTTAAATCAATTTAATCTAATACCTTTTCCAACCGCTATATGTATAGGATGGAACAAGTTTGTCCTTTACAACGCATGAAGTTGATGGTTCATTTTCGTTTCTTCCAGCAATCACTTCAACACTCTCAGATGGCTGGCTCATTTTATACCCACAAAGGAACTATTTGAAATTTCCCTCTTCTCTTTAATCTAAAAAATACATTGCCATTACTGAACCCCCGAAACTTACAGTTTAAATATGCGGATTGTCGTGATATTAAATAAAGTTAATCAAATTATAGGATGTTATCATGAGATACTCTCGACATTCTATCACATTTATTCTAATTAATGGGGAAAAACTCGACAGTAACCATGCTTTGCTGTTTCACGCGTTATATACATCAAATAATTAGATAAATGAAGACATAAACTCTTGAACTATGATTTTGCATTCTAACGATTCTGAATAATTTCAAATAACTATCGTGGATTTCCAGTTATGGTTGGTGCATAAAATTCACACTTCAATTCATTTACTAATTCGAAGAAGCCAAAATATCAAATACAAAATTAGAAGCAGTAATTATCCAGAAGATTACCACACTATAAACAATAAATGGATTGGAAATGACATAAACAATCAGAGAAATGTTATATACAACTATTCAAAACAGTTGTAAATTATATACTAGCAGAAAGGAGATTATTTACCACTGTGTTTAATGAAAAACTTAAAAAACATCGTAAATCGACAAGACACTGAAATAAACACTTTAAAAATTAGTTCTATGGATTTGTCACACAACCTGTGATCACTTCGTCCATGAAACTTTTGGTATATCGTTGAATTCGGTTAATTCGCTCATCTGTTGATTGAACTTTTCAACTTTTTCACGATGACTTACAGCCGCTTTTTTCGCCAACCGTTCGAACTGCAAAAATATAAACAGTATAATTTCCAAAGCGCTCATAATTATTCTTCTTTAACAGAGAGAAAAGTTTTAGCAGAATAATTGCAAATAATCATAAAATGAAATAATCATGAGATCATAAGCTGTAAAACTGCAAATCTGTTAAGATACGTTTTCTTAATGTACTCTCTATCAAACAACAACCACATGAATATCATAATTACATGATGAAGACAGTGCTCAGACGAAAAACTTGAAAAAAGCTGAATAAATTATGAAAACACAATTCTCGCCTGATTTTGCAACTGTCGCTTCTCAAATGCTATTTCCGCCGGTGTCTTATATGTAACTGCCGCATCGATATCTTTATGGATAGTTATGTCAATGCTTTTTAAGTCAACATTTTCTTTCTTCTGAAAAATATAATTTAAAACAGGATCACTATTTTCCCTTTTTCTCAAATCTTTAGAACAAAATACATAAATTAGACGTGTAAACATATTTATCTTCTTTTACGTTTCGCACTATGGGAATGTTCGCCAAAAGACTTCATTCCTTACTTCAATCATTTTATTTCGGGAAGAGATGATGCACAAAACTCCAACAGTAATCTAATTTTATGAACTAAATTCGGTAATAAAAATATGATAATATTTGGATTTGATATTAAATAAAAGGTTACAGTAAGCTTTTCTACAGCACTGTTTTGTGGGAAGTGACAGCACCTCCACACCTTTTCAATATCACTTCACGAACATTAGTTCACAAACAGAAGCATTTTGCGAAAGTACATTCTGATAAAGTACCCTTTAAAAGAGTACCGCAATATGTCATCGCCACTTTATGGATTTTTAAACACAAAATTTACTTTTTTCTTAAATTTTGATTTGCCTTTTTTCAATTTCAAGCCACCTCGAATCACTTCCTTGTATGGATCATTTGCGTTACTATTGACATCACGATTCATTTTCCAAAATATGAGAAAAAACGTCCAGAAATCAGGAAAGATTGTTACATTTAAGAGAACCTAAACGATATGGCTGACAATAACGTAAATATCCAACATATACAACACTGTTATACGTCTAATTAACATCTATATTTTACTTATAAGTACTTCTAATCAGAGATTCTTAAAATCCATGGATAACGACTACCGGTGGACCAGTTATGCGGAACTCACAGAAAACAAGGCAAATGGCGCGACCTATCTGTACAATGATTTATTAGCAACCTGAGTACGGACCTAACTATTTATACATTGCACGTTCAGGAATAAACTGCCTTGCGGGATAGTTGGGACTGGAGTCTCGTGATTATATTGTTTTTGTTAGCACTAAGCCAAAAATTGCATGCTAATCCAGTTTAGCAATACCAGGAACTAGAAATTTTAGTATTGAAATATAGTAATTAAAAAGTTAGTGGAGGATCGACTAGAACACAGCATATGTATTTAATAGGTCACATAATAGCAGTAGTTCCTGACGCATGTACAGTTCGCTATCAGGCAGGACCTATTGCTTTGAGCTAATAGTCTTTTCTTATCACGAAAGTGATTTTTCTTTATCAGAAAGTGATTAATCCGGTTGTTATATTTAATTTGTTTTAGAAAAAAAAATATCCCTATTTTCATTCTGTTTATTTTAAAAATATTATTCTGACCTTTAACCTTTAACTCATAACGCATACCATGAGGATACCATGTATTTAACTCATAACCTTTAATCTTTGTGCTACATCGGTTTATTACTGTTCAAGAGTTTCTTTGTGCTCTCTCTTTTTATGATAGGAGAAGGACGATATCCTACCAGATGCAACAAGATTACCTTTCTTAATTAATTGTTGTTACTAGCAGTACCAAATAAAGCATTGACGTTGCTTGTACGGCCAGCAAAGAGCTCAATTTTCACTCAACAGCTATATAATTCGATGGTATTCAGTCAAAGTTAAATAAATTATTTATCAGTAAATCCCGAATTCAAAAAAGTTCACGGCATAAACTTTTGATGGAAATTTTTAGAGGAAGAAACAGATGCTAGGCTTCCTTGATTTTCTTCCCTTGTTACTTTATTTTTTAAATTTTTGAAAATTCACGAATTTCATTAAACTCTAAACAGGCGGTAGACATCAACAAATCATTTCTTTATAATCTACCTTAAAGAAAATTCGAAAGATACTTCTAATTTCATCAATCACAATCATCACTTATCATCGATTCCGACTCGCTATATTCCGATTGAGGAGTATTCGCAGTGATGGATAGCCAAGAATAAATGTTTGCAACATCCATTTCAACGTATTATTTCGTGATATATGCAGCAAATCGCACAATTTTAGAGAATATAGCGATTCCCCTGAATGCATTATCAGTGCGAACAAGTTGGTTGCTTTGAAGAATAACGGAAAACGTACGCCCAGAAGTTCCAGAAATTTTCCCGATATGCCGAATTGATGAAACCAATGTGGATCATGCCACGTCATCTAAAAATTAGTGTTTTAACGGGGTGACGATCAAGACCATAGATTAGTATGAAAATTTAGAAAATATTTCGTATAGATTGAATATTCATAAGTGGAATTAGCAAAAGTAAAACAAGTCTTTTGATTAGTGCTTTTTGATCATTTTCTAGCTTTATTCAATATTATTATTTTTCAAGCATCTAATGGCTCCTAATATTTGAATACCAATGATTTAGTGAAAAGGGACGAATTTCCTCTATTTGTTTTCGGTCAATGTTTCCTCTAGTCAGCCAATAGATATCAAAAAATAGTAATGGTAAAGTTTGATACTAAGATGTAGGATAATCAGTTGAAAGGAATTGACTTTACGCTGAAAAAAAATAAAAGCAGGATTCTCATTAATGTAATGGAAAGTTCATGAAATTGATCAAAAAAGCTCACAAAATTGATCAAAAGGGCAGTTGGTACAAGAATCCACCAGATTAGATGTGGTGACCTGAAGAAAGCATCCATTGCTTGTCGAAATTTGAAATTCAAGAATTGTCTTGTCAAACCCACAAAATTGCACCATCAGGCATTTTTAAAAAGATTTTTGAAAAGTTTCGAAGAAATCTATAAATGACTAGGAATATTCATATCCAATAATAAATGCCTCTTTATCAAATTATGCTTAGCAGAGCGATGAATGCTTACATGGCAGTGAGCAACATTGATTGGATGAGGTATAAAGCTAAGATATCTGCAATTTTGACGCCCCTTGATTGGAATGCATATGATTAAATATATTCCTTGACGCTCTCTGCTTCTTACTCTTATTCAAGCATAGCAAATAAATTCCGCGTATTCATGACGATGAGGGAATTCTTCCCAATTCCTTATTAGCAGTTACAATGGTCCAAATCAGACGATCACCACTCTCGTTTCATGCTCGATACTTAACGAACAATAGATAAGAAACAGTCACTGACTGCAATTAACGGTTTTTTTCTTCAACAAATGCTGTAGCTAAATTTTCATTGCAAAGTTTTATATCAACAACAATAGGAAATGAGTGGTGCACGATTCTTATTTTCTTAGAGGTTGCAAATAGAACGCCTTGGAGCATATATGTTACTACAATAGAGTGAAAATGGAATGGTGATTTCAACGCATGTTTTCCTCAGAAAGTAAAAGTACACGGAGGTGATCAATTAGATAATAGAAAATCTTTTCAGATCAACAGATCGAATCGAGTCATTCTTTTAGCTGACTTCAGTTTATTATTAATTTTCGCAGAGCGATAATATTTAAATCACTAAACTAATTAACGAATATTCTCCTTTCTAGTTAACGTAAACTTAATTAAAATATATTCAATATAGTTTGAGATGATTTTTGTCAAAAATTCAATTTATAATTTAGTCTGTAGACTTAGATCGTTCTCCAAGAATATTCTAATTTGTAAGAAGTAAAAAGCAAGTAGGAGTTAATGAATAATCATAAAAGAAAGTTCTTTCATTCGATACAACCATTTCTATTGCCCGATTGAAAACGACAAAGTTGCATAAAAGAAATAGAACCAAAACAGAAAATTTGCATGAACCACCGAAATTTACAAGGAAACGAAAATTGCAATTGATCGCAAACATACAATCCACAAACTGCCAGCACTAGATTCGATAAAGTGATGAAGAGTAGCAATGCTTGCAGCACATTTTGCAAGGCACCTTGCATCATCAGGTAGCCGATCTAAAATTAACGTGCGTTGACTGCAGGAACAAAAAAGAGAAGAAAACACGAACTGTGTTCTCCTGTTTATTTCATTGATTTATTGAATTCAATGATTAATTCACTTCTTTAAGTGATGTAATGGAAAATAAAAATAAAATGTCCAGGTAAATTTTCACCTTAATGGCAATACGTCTATACGAATCTGAAAAAATTACCGTTAGTATGAGATAAACGGTAAGCAGCATATATTTCTTGCCAACGTCCAGCTCTTTAAAGTAATCTGTTTTCTTCGCAATTGTTATCTCTTTCTTTTCCATTTCTTCATCCTTTAGTGGTTCATAGCGACAATTTAGATATTCTCGACAGGCATTTTCCACACGTTCAGATAGTAGTCTGAAAAAAAAATGTGACTTGATGAAAATGAACATATAATTCTATGTAAACATAAGTTTAGTTCATGTCGAAATGAGACTACCATTCATCCCAAGAACGGTTAATTTCTGATAATTCAGAGTGTTGAAACTGAAGGGCTGTTTTCATCCTTTTTTCCTGCCCTATTCGCGTAGCTACAGTTATCAAGATCTCATCGCGATACAATGCAGAACGACTGACTGTTTTTCTTTTATTTCTTGTTTCCTTAATTTTCCTTCTTTATTATGGCTCAAAGGTATCATCATTGCCATCATTAAGTTTACTAAAATCTGCCGATTCAACAAAAAGAGACTCTTCCATAAAACTATAACAAATTATTTGACTGAAGAACAAATTCGAACATTTACCCTTTCAACTGTGCAATGATGCTAACATAATGTGGTACGAATGCGATGTTTTTTTCTCTCAAGATAGCATCTGCAATTTCACATGCACAACGATCAACCGACATAAATGGCAACCATCTGCAATGTATCAACACATTTATCTCCTGTCATCCTTTAGTCCTTTCATTATTCTCTGATCATATGATGATAGGAGAAACTATTTTAAAAGAAATTTAGTGTAGAAATAAGGGTAATCAGCAATGTAAATAGCGTAGCAGCTGTTCTTCAACTAACTATTATTAAATCTGATGTAAGGAAAAATAAGCTTGCATGGATGTCGGCCTCATTCGCAAATTCAGAATCATTGGTGTTCGTGTGAAATACGGACACACCGTTGTGCATCGTATACCGTTCAGGCCTCTGTCCCTCATTTCCATTTCCAGGCATTGCATTACACCTCTAACGGCAAATTTTGTACTGCTGCAAACGGAATGAAACGTAAGGCAGTAAGAGGAATTGAATCCTTCATTGAGATGATTTTGCTAATAATAAATTTCCTTTGGTAAAGCACCTAAGTATGTACATATTTGAATGAATGAAGTCTGAATCGTTCTGAGATAATGATGATAAACAACTGCGATTTAATCGAAAAAAGAAGCTAACTATTTGAACGTTTTATATAATATCTAAAAATTGGTTTAGCATTTCCCGTATGAGATCTCTCTGGGTTAAAACTTATGCTTTATATGCATTTCGCAAGTGCTTTAAATACAAACACTAACCAGTATGCAATACCATTAGTTTCACCGCAGAAACCAGCGATTGACGAGATCGCAACTATTTGTCCTTCATTTCGTTGTTCCATTGAGCGAAGAAATGCTCGAATTGTCTGTAAAGATGCATTTCGTACTAATAAGAATCTGATATGATCAATTATTAGACTTCATTTCCTTCTTCCCTTTTTCTTCACTGTGTTTCTATTCGAACTTAAAAAGACTGATCAAATCGAACTATAAATTCAAATTTATTGTTTCTAATTTATTTATTAGTATTTGTAGCTTGTGTATTGCTAACAATAAGTAAATTAAGCATGCAAACTGGGAGTACTAAACATCAAAATTGTTCGAACATTCAATGGAACGAGTGTCTTGCTTGTTGAGCAATTTTTTATTTTAACCCATTTATGTTTTCTACATCAATGAAAACTCCATTCGTTATAACTTTTCTTTAAATGAATTATTATAGTTTAAATTCTTGCGCAGATGAGTAGCAATTTCAATTATTGCACCTCCCTAAATCGAAAGTACTTCTGTTCAAATAAATAAACTTTTCATTGGGAAATTCGAAGGAAAAAAAAAATCCCCGAATTCCAAAGTCTATAAACAAACATTGATCGTTCCCATAACATTAACATCAAGCGATTTCTGGAGTTGAGACGTTGTTAAATCCAAAATCCCTCCGATATATAAAATAGCTGCATTACAGATTATAATATCAACATTTCCTGAAATTTATTGGAATTTTTTTGCTAAAATTGCCGTTCAATCTACTGTTCTTTCCACGCTTTACATTACATGGATTGTTTCCTTTAATAACTGCACCCCTCCTGCTTCTTGCGATTACCAAATATTTAAAACATCCTCTTTCCGTCTGATATTCCTCTGCTAAGAGAATAAAAACTGAAATAAAAGGAAAGAAAGTAGAAAAGACCATACCAAATGCGAAACTAATTTGTCGGGCGCATTCGTTCACCTCCTCCACCTGGCTTATATCACATTTCCAGCATTGTGCAAAGCCGCCGCTCTCAATGATATTGTCCACTGTTTCCTGCGCACCATCCTGCAATAAACTCGCACATTCAATTCAGATTTCTTTTTCGCAAGTTTCATAGTAATTTTAGCTGAGTTAAGGGATTTATTTATAAGAATTGTAATAAATCGCTGATAGAAGGGAAGTTAAAAATAAGAATAGAAATGATAACTGATGAGAAGTGATGAGATGAGAACTGATGAGAAATCAAAACGAAAGGACAGCTCGATGTTAGCCTCAAGAGAGCAATATGTCCGGTATGAATTAGGCTAAATTGAGCTTGCTAAGAGTATGTCGGTAAGGATATGCTACCTGCAGTGACAGCTCCGATGATTCTTTTTTTGGAATTAAAAAATACAAAAGCACTTAGTGACGATTTAAAGAAAAAATATGGTTCCATTTATTGGTACCTCCGATTTTACTCAAAGCAATAACTGGAGTATCAGCTACGGGCAAGTCATTACGTCAGAACTTCTACCAATACCATATCAGTTAGAAATTTCATAAAAACGAACTTATTCGAGCGACACCTTTTCAGCTGCCATTTTAATTTAAGATACGTATAACAATAATGATAGTGATAAGGGAAGAAATTTTCGCCACCGAAGAATTTCATTCTTCTTGTTTGTTCAAAGGCTATGAAATGACGACTTACTTGATTAATATCCAAAATGGCAACTTTGGCACCGAAACGTATAGCAAATAATTCAGCTAATCGTTTACCGATACCAGATGCACCACCTGTGATAACAACGGTGCGTCCGTTAACGGACTTTAGGCTGGATCGAATCCAATACCAAAAATCTAAAGGACCAGCAACAAAGAGGATATGAAGAAGCATTCCAATACTACTGTAAAATCTCTCCTTGCGGGAAATTTTCGCCATCCTTGACAGTTTTAGTTAGCAATAATTGCGACGTCTATCGTCGCGTCGTTGACCATTCCCTCGGCAATCACTTATAAAGAGAGGAGTGCGAAATAGCAAAAGGAGAATAGAATAAGAAGGAAATGTTGACAACAGGTGGCGACATTACGAACTCCCGGCGATTCCACTCAAACAATGGAGGGACACAATTGACATATCCATCTCCATCCTTCTCTTTATTACATCGTTAACGTACGACGACGGCAGCGCCACGAGACATTTCAGAGTGACTAAAAATGGAAATATCGATACATAACAACAAGCTGAATTGAGTCGTATTCGATTTGAACATAGATTTTGCACGACCGATCCTCCATATCCGCTCGGCAATTTTCTTCCATCCTTCTTTTTTTCTACCAACAATTACTGAAAATCAGGCCAACAAGGAATTCTCAGTGATTACTTTATCATAAAACTACCTTTCATTTTTATCCTCTCTAATTTTCCAAAATCCTTCAAAAAATAATTCATCTTTTATTTTATCTTACTTTTCTATGGACATCCAAGTTTTCCTTTCATTATCTCTTAAATCAAAATCTCCGAAAGCTTTTTTGTACATTCAAACATGAAATTTACTTTTTCATCTTCCCAACTAATTCTTTTGATACAAGAAAAAGCTTCCAAATTTTTTACACTCTTTTTGTCACCAAAACATTTCTTTACTCACTTAAATCTGTAGCAGTAAAGGGTGAACTTTAAAAATTCCTTACTCACACAATCAGTTTGATGAATTGCGAAGACAACCGGATGAAAGAATGACTTATTTGCTTTGTAAAGACATGGACGTGGTTATCAGTATTTGAACTTATGTTGTTCACTAAAGCTAAGAGAATACAAGATTCATCTTATAAGCTCATCTTTAAAAAAACTAAACTCAGTAAAACCTTTATGTTTGACGCAAGAGTGCGCATTAGTGAACTTAATATTTAGCAGCCATTGCAGTACGAAAACAAATGTAAAATTGGAAAGAATACTTTCCAGTTGCATTCTTGAGAATAAATTTTAAAAAGAAGTAAAAGGGCCACAAATCAAATAAGTATGGTGCCACAAATCAAATACCCAGAAAAAGGCGATAAACTAACAACTTCGATTTCGTTTTAATCAATCGCACAGTTCAAGCTTAATTGAGGACCACACACCACACGTCGTGCAGTGTTTATACATGTCTACAGGAAAAAGAATTTCGTGTTTCCATTTTGCAGAGAAAAGCACTGAGGAAATTTCTTAAACAAACACAACATTGAGAAACAACTTGTTCCACAAATTAGTATACAACGCTATTTAAATCGTTCTATATTATAGAGCTTCTGAAGAAGTTCTTCATGACTTTTAAGGGATCATTATTTTCTGCGTTGTAAGGGATAACAAATCTATTCAATAAAGTGTTTTTCAGTGTCGAAAACAAGAGTACGTGCTCATTATGTTGACAGCCTTCATCCATTTTTGTGATATATTCGAAAACCCGTATCGACTTTGCCTTCGAAATAAACTTCACTGAAAATTTGTGCTAAATATCGGGTCCACAGAACAAAAATTTACAAAAATAAAATGGACAACTGAAAACGAATGAAAGACTTCTATGAAGCTCATTAATCCGAACACAATTATGAAATCTGACTTGCGATCGTTTATATATATGAAATATAATGAAATACAAGATCTGCAAACATTTGATATGGTCCTTTAAAAATACTTGACTTAAAAAAGAATTATGCAGAATAAGACTTATATATGTCACGAAATAGAGTTGATTTTAAATTGTGTAGCAGAATCGAGTTGCTCCAAGAACATTTTTATTCTTTTACACAGAAATATACATAGAAACAATCAAGGATAAAATAATCGTTTAGTGAAACAAACATAGTCGAGCCACACAGGATTGGAGATATTGAGTTAAGACCCCCTGAAGGATCGGGAATCAAATTGATAACACTTAGTACCTTTGTAACGCTTGGGATTTCGCGACCGAATGACGATTCGTGATCCAACAGACCGATCTTTGATCGCAACAATAATCAAAAGGAAGAAGGTTGGAGTTTTGATGATCCAAACTGAGCTAGTCGACTGTAATAATTAGTTAGAAGTACCGAGTGCTCCTTCCAAGCCGTCCGCTATTTATACGATTTGAAATGTGATATCTTTAAAATCTGTCCATTATTTACATGATTATGTGCGGTATGGGAGTAAAGACCAAGACTAATTAATAATGATAGTTGAGATGCCGGCTTATTAGCCTCATACATTTACTACATATCGATAGAAATTGTGAGATTAATGAAACAAAATGTAGATAGTTTATGAAGATCAAAGGTTGCTATCAAAAGAAAATTTTGAGATGACATTTATTACCGCAGTAATAATTTAAAATAATCGAAAAAATTAATAGCAAAGATCTGTCAATGAAGAAACGATCGTTAGAAAGCGACAGGAACAATTCCATCGAGCGTAAAAGTACTACATTCGATTGTTTTCGTTTTCATTCTGTACTTGCCAAGACGTGCATGGTCCGTAATCCAGCGAGATTATCTTTGAATTTCAAATTTGAAGAGTTGACGTTGGTCGATTGTTGAGGCTCGGAATTGATGGCGGGTTTGTTGGATTCAGGACGAAAAGTGGAAATTGTTAGTTAGTTTGTTTTATTCTTAAATCAAATTGAATGATAAGCTGAATATTTTTTCATCACAATGGATGATATTTTCACTTAGTTTTTATTCAAGAAATAAGGACAATAATGATTTGATCAACTTTCAGCTTCGTAGCATTATCGAGGAGATTTTTAGTTTTGGTTTTGCAGTAACATTACTTTTATTAAATCCTCGTTTTGATATTTTTTTAGTAAATGAGAATCAAGATAGTTCCTAAAAGTTCCTGAAATTTTCAATTGTTTTTCAATGATTATAAGTATTTCAGTTAAATGCAAATTCGCTTCGATCGGATCCCTCAAATTTGACGGTAATATTGTACGAAGAAGATCATACTGTCGGCAATTCATTGAAACATATCTTGTGCAAAATGTATGCTAATTTTTATTTATTCGTTAACATTAAATCGCAGTATATTTCACAATATTGAGTTTGAAGTAAAGATTAATATTTGGTCGAAAATGAATTACAACAGTAGTCTGGCTTAGAATGCTTATCATTCCATTTTAATTGTTCATAATGCATATACTTAATGAAGAGGCGCAATGATTAGTTATTCTTTAGCTTGCACTGTCATCAAATATTTATCTATACAGTGATTTAATTGATCAATTTGATTTTTTGGTTGGTCTGATTTTGAAAAGGATAATTTAGCATACTATATGAAGAGAAGGTGAAAGATATATTGGATCATAGTAAACAAGTTTAATATAAAATTTCAAATTAACTACAGTGAGAAGATTGAGATTGATTTTTCACTTGCATTATTACTTCTAGTACTAAGGAAATATTTCTAGGCAAGATGTCGAATTTTGTGGTTACAATGTACCCCATCCTTTGGAAGATAAAATCCTAATCCGCTTACAAACGAAACGTGGTGTGCCAGCAGCGGACGTGCTGATAAAAGGTTTTGAAGAACTGGAATGTGTTTTTGGTTCAATAAGGCAAAAATTTGATAGCTCCTACTCCTTACATACAGTAAATACTAACTGAGATAAATTCGATATCTGAGAAATGAAATTCTAATCCCTTGTAAACAAAGTTGGTGTTTCGTATGTGCCAGCTTTATTTTATTACGTGATCTCTTAATTATTTGTGTAAAGAAAGTTTGTCATTCGGATTTCATTTAGTTAGGCTTAGCCAAATATTTCAAAAAATGTGCGCAATAGTATATTAGTATATTACTGTTCTATTTTGCTTGCTAATGTTTTCTATTTTAAATAATTTCCTGGATCATGTCTATGAAATATTGATTGGTTTTCGGAACATCAATTTTCCAGTTTTTTAGTTGTTAAATAAAGTATATGTGTTTTACTGTAATTTGTTATTTATTGTTTTCTACTTGAATACTTTCGTATTTTATATTGAAGATGGATCAGAGCTGGATAACATTTTTGATTGATGAGAAGGTAAGGAATTCAATGCACTAGAATTTTACTCTACGACGCTCCCTGCTTCGCTTTCCTTTGAAACAAATGTTAAAGGTTGGAAAAGCATACAGTGACTGATGCTTTAAGTAATCAACGGAAGTTCGATATATATTGAATTCAATTTTTCATACTATTGGTAGGTATGCCGAGTGAAATAATTGCTATACAATTTGGTCAATGTGGTAATCAAATAGGTGACGCATTTTGGCGCGCATTATGTGCGGAACACGGTATTACATCAAATGGTGTGCCTATACAAAGTGACCTTGATGCAAAGGATTTGAAGCGCGTTTTTTTCTATCAGGTAGGTTCAGGATCAAGTACTAAAAAATTTGTAATTTGATGTGGTGAATTCTTTCCGTTATTAGATTAAGTAAATAGCATGTAATCCCATGCTGCGAATTTCGGGGTTTGATAATGTGTAACTATTCAGGACGTTGAAATTTAGCTTATATTGCTAGGCGGACGATGAACGTTATGTTCCACGTGCTGTTTTGGTGGACTTAGAACCACGTGTTATCAATGGTATTATTACTTCTGATTACCGTACATTGTATAACATGGAGAATATCTTCATGTCGAAAAGTGGTGGTGGTGCGGGAAATAACTTCGCTAGTGGGTACAAGCAGGGAAGGTAAAGTTTCTTCATTTTTGAGGTATAAAAGAAAATATAATATGGATGTAATTATGTTTTCTTCTACTGATTCTTTAGGTAATAATTCTTTTGCAATTTGCTTAAATTATTTAATATGTCAGCAACCTTAAATTTCAAATTTATTTTTTTTCCTAGAATGTAATCAGGAAATTTAGCGGAAGAAAATTTGTTTTTCTGCAGTAAGCATCACAAACAGTTAATTTATAACTATAATAAAAGATATAATACTTCTAAGTCAAATCAAATTATTTGTTCAAGGGAAGAATTATCATCAAATGATTTTGAAAATATCTGGAATTGAGAAATTCGTAGGAACATAGGTAGTTCATTTGTTTTTCTATTTGAAAAGAAATGACATCATAATTTTGATGTTGTAAGGGAAGCACAAGAAGCATTATTTGATATTCTTGAACGAGAAGCTGAAAATAGCGATTATCTGGAAGGATTTATGTTATGTCATGCCATAGCCGGTGGTACTGGTTCGGGAATGGGATCTCATGCGCTGGAAAAAATAAGCGACAGGTAGGTATTTTCTAATTCTAATTAAAAAAGTTACCATATTAGTGCTACAGTTAACGATGTGAAAATGTTTAAGAAAAATGGCCGTTTCGGAACTACTTCATGTGAACTTTGCAGATTCCCGAAGAAATTAGTGCAGACCTACTCAGTTTTCCCAGTGATGAGAAAAGGTGAAGCGAGTGACGTGGTGGTGCAACCATACAATTCCATTTTGACACTAGCTCGATTAATTGAACATCCAAATTGTGTAGTTGTTCTGGATAATACAGCTCTTCATCGAATTGCAAGTGAAAATGCGCCTGATAGTAATTCATCATTTTCTCACATAAATTCCATGGTAATTCAATAGAAAATGTGGAACTTCAAATGTTTGTATTTGGTGGCTCATCAACTATAATAAACAACCTAATCGATGATATTTTATCTAGAACACGAGCCCCACTTTGTGTTGGGTGACACATAAACAAGAATTTTAAAATTTGAATTTATGCAGGTGTCGCGAATTATGTGCGCATCAACAGCTACATTGCGGTTTCCTGGTGCCATGAACACTCGGCTAATCAATCTAATCGCTCCACTGGCAGCATATCCGCCAATGCGCTTTATCCAGACAGGTTATTTTTTTATGTTGCATGTTTTGTAACTAACTTGCAGTTTCATCGTTTTTTTCCGATTTCAGGTTCATTTCATTTTTTACTTATTACTTATTCTATTGTTCTGTTCTACTTTTTAAGTGATCAGTTTTATTGTTTTCCTTGCTTGAATTACAAGAACCTTTTTTTGTTCTAAACAGCCGGTCAGTTCTAACCTTTAGCTGTACTGGAGAACTTGAGGAATGGAGAGTAGCGTTTGGAAAACTTTGAATCTTTGTTCAGGTTTCACACCACTTCGTGAAGGTGATACTACAGTGATGAAAACCTCAGTTGGAGATGTACTTCGGCGTTTGCTGCAACCAAAGAGTATGATGAGCAGCGCTGTAATGGAAAAAGGAATTGATCATTGTATGCTATCTGCGTTGGCTATTCTACAGGGTAGAATTGATCCCACCGAAATTTATTCATCACTGGCAAAGATTAAAGAAAGACGTGATATTAAGTAAGCTCAAATGAGCCTTTTGTTTTATGGTTCTCGTTATCACTTTTTTCTCTGTGTGTTTAGGCTGTTATTAGTCTGGATTAAGTTTTTGAATAGTTAAAGATAATTCCAAAGATTAATACATTATTATCCGCAAAATTAGTGCACTAAACAGTAGCATTTATGGTGATGTTCTGGTTAGTTTTAGTTTGTATTCTTTTCAAGAAACATTCAAAAAAGCCTGTTATATTTTAGATTTGCACCGTGGGGTTCAGGTTCACTAAATATAACCCAGTGCCGTCGTTCACCTTATCTACCAATGACAAATAGAGTTTCCGGCTTGATGCTTTGTAATCACACGAATGCAGCAAGTCTTTTTCAAGAAAGTTTGAATCAGTGCGAAACGCTTCTTAAAAAGAAGGCATATTTGGATCAGTTCTTGAAAGTAAGAATTATTTTCTGATATATTTAAAAAAAGCTTGGGATTACTTATTAGGAAATTTATCAGGAAAAAACCGACTATTAATCATATTGAGAAATTTAATATTTAATGATACATATTATGATACATATTAGATTCTCCAGTTCTTCCATATAACATTTATTCTTTATTCTCTTTCCCTTTCTGGTAATGAAAGCTTCTATTTTACTGACAATGAAAAGCGAAGTATTTAGGATTAGAATCATTGCAAATTGATCAGCGATGTATTGCTTTAATATAACAAAATTGGGTCTTCAGGAAGATCCGGATATTATGGTTATGTTAAGTGATGCGGTTGAACGCGTCAGAGAAACCGTTCAAACTTATAGAAATGCAACGAAGCCTGATTTCATAGAAATAAATTGAGTTTTTATTAGAAAGTTAAGATTTTGTAATAATTTAATCACTGAATAGATGAAAGCAAAGAGAGAATAAGGATGGTTTCTTTTATAACCTTTTTCTACTGCCATAATAATTATTATGAAATAAACGGAACTACTTATCATATTTTAAGAATTCTACTTTTCAATTGAAATTAAAGTTTTATCCCTACCTTAGTGTTTGAATTAAAGAATACAATCAATGATTTTTTTGATTGAATTCGTTTATTTAGATCTATACAGACATTTTTCTTTCATTCTTTTCTGCTTACGCAAAAGCAGATCTGCATACGACGATGAAAGATTTTGCATTTTGTGACTTAAGTTTAAATTGGTTTTATCCATTATACGTACAATTATACTTATTATTTTATTTCTTTTTCAAAATTTTGATGCTGCAGTTAAATAAAATCTCTAAACTGAACAAACAAAAATGGACTGATGCTTGTTTATTTCTTCAAAATTTCATCAAAAATAGACTACGAAAGCTTTTAAATGTTTTTGCTATATTTAGTCAGTGATATTCTGTACCCTAAATTTGTTTTAAAATATACAAATCTTAAAAGTTTCAAAAATGTGCTGAAATTATCTCATTCTGTTTTATTATCTTTTAACAGGAATATGATGTTCAAAAAGTTTAATTTGATACGGTCAATGCAAGATCTTAGCTTCATTAAATTTATATTTTTTTCAAAATAAAGAAATGCAAGTGGCCACTAACACTGGTCCATTCGTAACGAGCGATTTAGGATTTGATTGTTTCCGAACTTCTTGTTTCGCCTTTTTCTTGTCTGGATGGACTCAACGGTGGACTATAAAACAAATCAAGCATGTCAGAGGATCTAGAAATAGATTTTTCTCAGTGCTTTTTATATTAGTAACTTTGATTAGAACCGAATCATTTTTCGATTTACGCCAGATAATTTGGTCACTTAGCAGAATGTGTTTAGCAAGGATTTACATGGAATACTATCAAAGAAGAAAAGAACGACGAATGGAATGCGGTTGAATTAAGAGTGATCGCTTCGCTCAAACCTAAATTCATTGAGAAATCTGAGTTGGAAGCCCGCAGTTTGTTGCATACTACTGATTTTGGTATAATCTTACTGAGACAGCTAGTGTACATAGTATTCTCTCACTGTCCGTCAGCTCTGAAAGCAATTACAGTATTATCAACAACAGGATATTGCTAACTTACCTGGTTTCTGGCGTTCGTGGTATTTCTTCGTTAATTTTTGGGTCCTCAGAAAAAAAGATATACTTCCCGTTAAGTTTGAAACGCTTGCAGATACCAAAGAAATCGAATGTGGATGTACTGGAAAGTTTACCGAGTATGTAGCATAATCATATTTTTTGTGGATTAAAATTAGACAATCTCGTGCTGGATTTGGTGTAGGCCGATCTCGAGAAGGAAATAAAGATTTCAGCTGCCAAACTAATATATCTGATGGATTCTATGATTAGACTGTCAATTGGGATGATAAACTTCTGTGAATTTTTAAGAAGTTTGAACGCGAAAGAGTTATTTTCTTCTAATTTCTTCCTTTCCTTATTTATTCAAGAAGCATTTCTATGAGGAAAACCTGGGAAAGAACAAAGAAAAGCACTCACTTAAAGGAGTTGACCATGCTTGAAACGTTAAGCAACGCTTTTAAAGCTCTTGTCAATTTTTCGCCATGCAAACGGTACCAGTCTTGAGTTGACATACCAATGATAAACGCCAAAATGCCCAAGAGAACTTGCTCCGTTTCTGCATTTCGTACCGCATGCCACACAAAACAGTTGAGCAGCAGGCTGCATTGAGAGAATTGATGCTTAATGAGAAGTAGGAGGTAATGATATTCCACTTCCAATTCCAAATTCAGACAAACAGAGGTTAATTAAAATATCTTGAGCATCCTTTCAATTCAAATCTATTTCTAGAGAATAAATGTAGCAGGCAACGGATACTTTCATACAAAATTATATAAGAGATTTTAAAAAAAGAAAGCTTACCAAATGAATCCTAAACTAAGCAGCACTGCCACTGTTGCAAGTAACCGAGTTTGCACAATATGCTTTTTCCTGTAACATTAAATCAGCACTCTTTGATTTGTTCGGAAAGGGCAATGGTTTGGCTTGGATTTCGGATGAACATATTTTAGTAGATTCATAAAAAACTCAGAAATCAGATGACAAGCTCCTTCTAGAAATCTCGTCGCGTGTGTTCCTGATATGAATGCAGAGTTTTCAAGTATTGAAAGATGAATATTTTAGATGTATGAGTAGACACAAAATGATTATTCGCAATAATGCCATTGAAAATGAAACTACAAAATTTCACAGCTTTCTGATAAGAAATTAGGACTAAATTCCCAGTGATTTTCGATCTTTGAAGAAATCCTGTAACTCTAAACTCGAGAGGACTTACTGAATGCTAAAGATAGCAAACAATTTTAAACTTAAAAGTCTTAGCTTACATTACTGTTAACGACGTAGATGACCTGCTTCGTATATCTGGTTCAGAAGCTGCACCTTCAAGAACTGCTACATCTGATGTCGTCAGGTTTAGTTTTACATGGCCACTAAATTCACATTGCTCTCAGTTTATAAATTTCTGGATGCAAGGCACATTTGGAAATTAATCTGTTAATTTTACAGCACACAAATACCAAATGTTTTGAAATGATGATTCCAATAAGTGTTAGCTCAAAATTGTTTCGACATGTCAGACATTAAATGATTCCAATCATAATGAATTCATCGTTATTAAAGAAATTGATTCTCAGGTTTCTGAAAATCTACTTCATATATAAATCACCTAAATATCATCAAAATGGCGGTTAGCAGTGATATGAAATATTACCTGTCCGGAAATTCATAATCAGGAATATCTCGCTCATCTCTGTAAGCTGTGGCTATCGCTTTACCAACCTTTTCGTTTTTCGCCATAGTTAAACAATGCATGTTCTTCGGATATGCTTACACCTTCAGTGGTTGAATCTGATCAGAAAATTTGCATATTTACACGAAATCCGCATATTTCTGGGTAGGCACTATTTCGCAATTTTCAAGGTAAGCATAAACTACATCGAATCATGATGCATTGAAGTCAAAAGAAGTAATAAACCCTTTCTTTTTCCCAACCTTTTCTTTATCTGGAGAAATCTTCAGTTTAGCGTACAACAATTCTCATCCAGCCATAATGAGAATTATTTTACATTGACGAGATTTTGCCTTTCTTTGGCTATTCGTGTCCGGCTCTTTTGCAAAATAACTCCTGGTGGCAGTTCTTTCCACATTTGGTATTACTTTCTCGCACCCTTCCGCTTCGTCTTTCAAAGGGTCTTCTCTGTCAAAATGTGTTACTTAGCACCGAATAACTACTCACTGATTTTATATGGTTTCACAAATTCTTCCAAAACCTGCATTTTACCCTTGGTGATAATCCACGAAAGAGTTAAATCACATTAGCAATCAGTTTTTTATTTGCTTTGACTGATTTCTGAAGAAGTTTCATGAGCAGTGCTGATTTTTCGAGCATTTGTATTTTAGTGTACTTGTTATTAGCTAAGCGTGCCTTCATAAAACTATTATTTTGCAAGTCCTATTTCTCAAGATATAACAATGGTGCGAATATTCGTTAAGTGGGGAAAGGAACGATTCGAAGTGGATGCAAATACGGAAGATTCACCGCTGCAACTGAAATCACAGCTGTTTTCGCTAACAGGTGTGAATCCGGATCGACAGAAAGTGCTTGTTAAAGTAAGTGAAATTCTCTTCCTGCTTGTTATAAGTTGATTTTTTTTGATCATCTTATTATCACCTTATTAATTAAGAACATTTAAGAATTACCCGTAAGAGTTGCTAGAATTATTTATTATCTTTATTAGGAGCGCATTATTAAGTGTTTTATCACTCATTTAAAGTGATAAATCTTTTATATGGTTGGCCAAGTGTTTGTACAATATATACATTGCATTGAATTCGTACTTTGTTGAACGTTACATGCTGAATATTTTTCATTGTACTTTCAGGCATCTGCATATTTTCTTTTTTTAGTAAGGCTTGATGCTGAAATTCCATTTGTAGTGGTTGCATTTATTGTGTCAGTAACTTTATTATATTTTTAAAGACTTAATTTTTTTGTTGGTTTTCATTGCTCAATTTTTCTTTAATCTCCTTGTCCAGCAGAAAAAACCTTCCTAATCTTTAAATGGTACCAAATTATGGAAGCGTGGAAGAAGATTTTGAAATAACATTTTATGCTTAAATTCGTTTCTTAACAGGATTGGAAATCCATCTTTCAGAAAACAGTAAAACATTTCTCACGATTATTTATTTTGACAAATAGGGTAAAATTATAGGGTAAAATTCTTGATGATAACAGTTGGAATGGTTGTGAGTTGAAAGATGGTATGATAATGATGATGATTGGTAGTGGTGGCACGGTCCCATTACCTCCACCAGTTAGCCGTCCGGAGGAAAACTCTGACAGTTTAGAAGCTGAGGTATTTGTTTTCTATTTTCTTATAAGTGAGCGTTTGTTCGCTGTAGAAAAGCAATTTAGGAGTTGATTGTTTAGCACTTGATTTAATCAATTAAGGAGGTAAGATGATCCGTTATTAATGATTGTGTATGTTTCTAGACATCAAATTCAATTGTTCTGCCAACAGGTTTGAAGAATCTAGGTAACACCTGTTACCTGAATGCGACTTTACAGTGTTTCAAGGTAGGCAACGTATTTCTATTATTTAAAACTGAACTTATCTATTAGAAATATGTTTTTGGTATTGTACATATTGCCAGTTTAGGTAATACCGGAACTGAAAGAAGCGCTAAACAGATATTCTGAATCAGTTCAAGGTACATCCGTTGATGGCAATGGTGGTTCAAAAGCTCTTACAGCTGCTATTCGTGATTTGTACCGGATGATGGATAATCAAAGACCAAAAAGCTACGGTTGTGTTATTCCACTTATTTTGATACAGGTTTGTAGTTGTTGAATTTACAAATTGATAAGCTTTTTTTAGATAATAAAATATTTTTCAACTTTCAGAACTAGTTATTCAGCGGTTTTTCAGCATAAAACGTCTCAAAATATCTTCTGAGAAGTTTTAGAATTGTTGGAAAACACCAAGCTTTCAAGTACAGATTATGTATTAAAGGTAGTGCATAATGTCTTTCCACAATTTGCGGCACGAGATGAACACGGATGGATGCAACAGGATGCGAATGAGTGCTGGACTGAGCTACTTCGAGCTCTTCAAACGCAACTTTTAGTTGCAGGTATATAAATTTTTACCTATTACTAAAAGCAAATTAGTAGGGGTCACTTCAACTCTTACTTTCAATTGAGCAAGAGAAATAGGCAAGAATATTTTCACAGAAAGTTTTAGTTACAAAGCCAAAAATGCATCATTTTTTAATTGTCAGATATTACTACCGACACAGTTAAAGTTTTTCCAATCGAAATTTTTTGCAAATTAGTTTGTCTGATATGCTCATGTATTATTTCGTATTTTTTACTCTATAGATCACGAATCAACTTCAAAGGACCATTTGGCATCTGTGGTTTCAAGATATATGGAAGGTAGGTTTAAGATTGAAATGAAGAATCTGGAATCCGACCTAGAACCTGTTAGTGTCACGAAAGAAACTTTTTTACAGGTAATTCTGATCTTATATTTATTCAATTTTTTTGTAAAGAAGAGAAGAGTGGTCATGATTTTTAGCGCAGATTCCATTTTCAGCTTAGCTGTTTTCTTAGCCAAGAAGTAAAGTATGTGCAACTGGGCATTAAAAGTAAATTGACAGAAGAAATTACCAAAAAGTCAACAGTACTTGGTCGCGATGCCAGATATGAAAAGAAGACTTTGATTGATCGGCTCCCAGCATATCTCTCAATACAAATGGTTCGGTTTTTCTACAAAGAAAAGGATAAGGTAAGGTTCAACTTTTAAATTCGTTTATTTCTATTTGGTATGCTTGAGTCACTGATGGTGAATAATTGGACTGTACGAATGCTTCCTCTTATAATTTCGGGATTTTTAGTCAGTTTCATATAAAATTAATTTTGATGCATTATATTTCTTTATCCTGTTCTATCACAGTTATTTCAGGTCAATGCAAAGATTTTGAAGGATGTTAAATTTCCTCTCACACTAGATTTATACGATATGTGCACGTTTGAATTACAACAGAAGCTATTACCGGCACGTGATGCCTTCAAAGTAACGGACTTTTTATATATTATCTCTTTAAGAAAATGTTTCCGCATTTATTCTCTTTATTTGGCAATGTTAAATATGTTTATATGGGATATTTTTGCCTGAATTCCAAAAGTTATTCTCTTAATTTTTCCAAATGCATGTTTTAAATATTTTAAACATGTGATATTTACTCTGTAATGTTTCGAAAATATATTTTGGAATAATTCTTGAAAGCATTCTTGGCTGTTTCTTATAGGAAGAGGAGGACAGGAAAGTCGAAACATTAAGAGCATCAAAAACTTCTGATGAGATAATGGTAACTTCCGGTTCGATTTCGAGTGGAAAAATGGAGAAATCTGTTCCCTTTAGTTTCAGTGATGATCCTGGATCAAATAACAGTGGCTATTATGAGCTGCAGGTTAATTTATATAAGATCAGTTTATCTTAAAATATCTCCTGAATTCTATCATCATGTACTAAAAATTTAAGTTAATTTTCCGAAAGATGATAGTGATATTGGTACTGTATTATAGATAGTTAGATAATGTATTGTAGATAGTTAGACAACTCCGTGAAAGATTTAAATAACTTCGGTAAAAAATTTAATATCTTTATGGGATTCTTCTTTGTCGAGTAATTTAAATGTCTGTTTTTGAAATCCGTTTTGTAATTTTACCGTTCGATTTATCTGCTTCAGGGAGTTATAACGCACAAAGGTCGTTCATCCAGTAGTGGACATTATGTTGCATGGGTTCGCTTGAAAGGAAATCATTGGGCAATGTGTGACGATGATGAAGTAAGTTACTAAATACTTTCGTTGGATAATATAAGCTTTCAACTTTTTATTATGTAAGTTCCATATTTTTTTATAGGTGCATCCAGTCACTACGGAGGATATTTTGAAATTATCAGGTGGAGGTGATTGGCATTGTGCGTACGTATTACTTTATGGTCCACGAATATTAAAGAAGTGAAGTTCACATTGTTGTGATTTTTCGTTGTATTTACCAGTCAATGCATTGGCATCTTCATGTTTTACCTTAGAACTAGCGAAAATATCACAGGATCCTATACTTGATTTAATACTTTAGTATATGAAATGCATGCATATAGAACTATTTGTTAGATTATCAGGATGCACTTTTTGTGTTGCTCATTTTATCATTTCATTCCCTGTTAAATGCATTTTGAACTAAAAATAAGAAACGAACTAAATTTATGGAAATATTTCTATGAAATCTGCGATCCAGTACTCCTTATGTTCGTCACCTCTATGCAGCCTTCGCTATTCTGGTTTATTTGCAAGCATTTCCAGAAAACGAAGGAATATGTTGAACCAAAGTAAAATTTTATAAAATGGAAATGAATCCATTTCGATAGTTTTTGTTCATATAAATCATGCAAGATCTGTATCTCTTTAAAATTTTTCTTGTTGAAGACGTTAATATAGTATGGAATTATTCGAAAAATCCTTCCTAAATATCTTTTCAAGTAATAGTTATATTTTTTTTGCTTATCTGTTGCTATAAAACTTTTCGGTCTGTCGCCTACTTTGAAATGGTTATGCAAAAGTAATGAAAAAGAATTAAGTATTGCATTTGATTACGTATTTTGACGTTTGACAGTGTTCTCGGTATTCATAATCACGATTTCATAGTAACAATTAATGTATATAAATGCGTTGAAGTATTTTAATATAGGGAGAGTTTCTCTTTTTGAGCTGATTAAAATATAAGAGTTTGTATTTTATTAACATATTCGTGAACTCGATGAATAGTCAGATTTTTTTTCGTATTCAGAAGTTTGAACTTATAGTAATATTTATAGTAATATCTTCAATTGTTTCAAATTGTTAGTATATTCTGATGAATTGAGAATCTGTGGGACAGGAATCAATTTTCACAGCACGTAACGTATTACGTACTCTTGAGTGCCTCTTAAGGTTTGAAACACGGCATGATAGCTGAGTAGCATCAATTTGTTGCTGACCAGATTACATGTCGATCTAGCTGTTGCTGGTAAATTTTTTGAAAAAAATCTGTATCTATGTGGCTTTCTGATTTCTATTTTTGCCAGAGCTTATTTTAGAACTCAAATAAGGTCTAGCAGAAATATCCTATACTATTGTCCTTTGGCAAAATTGGTCATCAGATTGTATTTCCTGCTTTAAGCTTATCGTATTTGGACAAAAGAATAAGCTAATATTGGGTTGTATAATGTGGTTTGATTTGGACGAAAGAAAAACGTGGTGGCATAGTTTCGCAAAGTATTTTCTCACGCTTGGTCCGATTCCGGAGCACATCGCTTTCATTATGGATGGGAATCGAAGATATGCCCGCAGACAACAATATTTATCGTTTACTGAAGGTCATCGCAAAGGCTTTGATAAGTTAACAAAAGTAGGAGTTTCTCATATTTTCTCTCTATATCACTAATGTCAATGCTCAATATCGTTGTTTTTAGAAAAATTCAGGTGAGATATAATATATGAAATGTTTATTTTAGGTGATGCAGTGGTGCCGAGAATTTGGCGTAAAAGAAGTGACGGTGTATGCGCTTAGCTTAGAAAATTTCAAACGAAGTGCAACTGAAATCGATGATTTGTTAACACTATTCGACCACAAACTTAGACATCTTCTGAAAGAAAGTTTAGTATTTCGCCATAAAAATCCACTGAAAACATTCGCTACACAGAGTATATGTTCGTAGAATAATTATTCCTATAATTAATTTCGAGAGAAAAATTATATGGCGAAAACATCCCTATTATTAAAAAAATCAACAAACATTATTGTGCAGCAGCCGCTTTTTTTTCCTACGTCGCTGTTTTATCAACAAAGTTAATGTTGTTAGCAACTACATTTTAGGGACAAACTTATTGAAAATGGTATTCGTATTCAATTTTTTGGAAATTTACAGCATCTTCCACCAAAGCTTCGACAACAAATAGCAAGAATTGAATTGTTAACAAGGGAACATAATAGGTATTTCTATTTTTGCTATTGTTTAACTTTCTTTTTGAAGTTCTGAAATCCTAGGGAAAATGTTAGATAAGTCAACTCAAAATATCCTGCAGGGCATTGAGCAGTGCACCATACTACAGTACTATTTCTTTATCACTTCTTTTGAAGGTAATCCTCTACCTTTATTGCGGCATAGCCGTTTTTCTGATATTGATCCAGCTTTAAATGCCGGGCTCGAAAATGTCAATCAGCATATTTGATTATTTAAGAGGTAAACTGATTAAGTGCATATAGGATAGCGAATCTCCTTGCGATTACATAGTTTTTTCCTAAGATAAAGTGAAAATTGTGTAATATATTTTACGATATTCAGTGGCACAGTGAATGTATGTATTGCCTACACAGCGCAGGATGAACTGAAACGAGCTTTTATTACAATAGCCCATGGGATTCAAAAAGGTATGTTGCTTTTAAATGGTTGTAATTTATTTGCTAAATGAAAAAATGAACAAACATCTTGTTATCGTTGCTGAGCTTACATCTAACTTCCTCTTGAAAATGTTTGTATTCTAGGGTTACTGACAACGACTGATATAAACGAATGCTTAATATCACGTTGCCTTGATAGTCGCTTCTCGAATGATCCAGATCTGTTGATTAGAACAAGTGGAGAGACACGTTTGAGTGATTTTTTACTATGGCAGGTAGAAATTGCGAAATCTTCTGGTTTTATTTTATATGATTTTCACTTCTTATACAACTTTTAAACAAAAAAAACGTAATATAATTGTTTAGTATAAAAATCTCATTTTTTCTCAGCCTACTTTTCTTGCTATGAACTTTCTAATACCGTATTTACAGAATAGTTTTCTGGAAATGAATATTATATTGCCAATAATATCATACTTCAAGTGGTAATTAGAAAGTTTAGGAAAAATAAATTAAGGTAATGCATATTTTCAGTGTTCCAAATGCCACATTTATTTTGATGAAGTGCTATGGCCAGATTTTGATTACTGGAACCTGTGTAAGGCAATATATTTTTATCAACAGAATCAGATATCCCTAAAGGTTTCTGTTTTTGTTGAATTATTTAGCAATTATTAAAAATAATTTAGTGGACCGATTATATACGTCAAATCGAGGTAATTGCAAGGACATTTTCACTCAGAAATCAATATTGATTAGAATTATTCAAAAAGTTATCAAGATTGTAATTCTTGACCAGGGAAATCGTTGAGGGACGAATACTTTAGCGTACGGATATTGTGAAGTTTGACTAGTATATGTGATATTTTGTTATAGCGGCTGAATGAAAACTGTCTGATGGAAAAGGAATCAACGGATAGGGAAAATGTTTTGGAGTTCCTCCGTTGGGCAGATGAGAAACGCTTGGAAAATTTACGACAAATTTCTGAGGCAATATGCTAACTTCAAAGATATATATGTTGAAGTTTTTTGCCTGAACAAAAGAAAATAGCTTCATTCATTCTCAATCCAATATCAATTTGTTAATGACGTGGATCATTAACATTAACAAGGTTAAGGCGGAAAATTTCCGATCCTTGTGTTTTCAAAAAAATCTCAATTGCTTCTTTCTTTTTTACTAAAAGTGTGTCTGTAATTCACCAAGATTACTTGGATTTGTAATACTTGTCATAAATCAGTTGAAACTGGTGTTTGCTTATGAGCTAACCACAGGAAAGCAATACTGACCAAAGCTGAAACGAGGAACATGACATCGAACCATCGATGATAAAAATTGAATTGTAAGTCTCCGAGAACGACAGTGATGCTAGATCTGAAAGGAATTTTCATCATCCTTTTCCTTGTCCATATTTTCATTCTTAAAATTTTAACGTCATATATGCTATACACTATATATTGTCTTGATTTTAACATGGATTCTGCATCGTTTTATAAGTTTAATTCATAAATTAAATAAAAACTCTCCATTTAGAAGTGCTAAAATTACTTTACAAAGCTAGATGTAAAGCATAAATGTATAACAAATTCACTGATGATAACAAACCTATATTGATGAGGCATGTTCATCCGGATTAAAAGCACACTTGACACAAAGTACATGCCCTGAAAATATGAAAAACTGTATACTATTCAAGAAATGATAGAAAGAGATCGAGTGACTTCCCTCAGTTTCGGTTGATTGAATCGAAAGAAATATGTGAGGCTTATTATCAGTGTATACTACTACTGAAGTGCTGCTGCTATAAATGCTAGGAATGCCACAATAAAGACATGTAATATTCCTCACTTTCTCGATAGTGGCGATCCTGTTAGACGATTGTAGATGCACCCGCACTTACTTTTGATTCAGCTTTATCCTAATGAAGAATCCAATTTCTTTAATACAACTGTTGCAAGTAAGAGTTAGATCCTATTCCTTCATTGTAAACGAAACTTTTTTATTTCCCATCTCATCACGACTACCTTTCATGGAGGAAAGTATGAATTCAAATTTACCATAATATGAGCAAGAATAAGAACGATCAGATTTGACGACTTGCTGCTAGAGATCATGTAGAAGAATTTCGTTAGAGTTATTAAAAGGCCTCGTATTGAAGTTACGGCAATAACACCGACTAACAGAAATGATATATGTTGTGACCAAAACCGAATCTGAAAATGCCCTCTACAGTTTAAGTTTCAATTTTATTCATCTAAACTTGTATTAGTCAATGATTAAACAAAACAGAAGGTTAATCGCAGGCTAACTTCCAGGAAGACTACATAGAATCAGGAACCGTATCAAACGTTCTGGCAGGTAACGATTTTTATAAGCAGGATATTCTACGTAATTCGAAGTTGATGAATTATATACAATGACCGAAAGACACTTACATCAAGTTGAAAACCTATATAATTAACAGCAATCTCAATTCCTCTCGTAACTGGATCCACTTTTCCAACTCGATCGAAAACAATATTCACAGTACAAATAAAAATTTTCCAAATACAATAAATAGAAAAGAAATGTCCCACTATATTGAAATATTGTCCTTCCCAAGTCTTACTATATTCCATACGCTCCTGAAGAAAACCGAAACCAAAAAGAAAATAGGAAACTGTCTGACACTGCAAGCATAAAGTCTGATTCCCAACAAAATCCTAGAATCTTGCATTCCAAAATTTTGGTAAAATTTTAAGAAATTTATCCAATCTTATAATGATGTTATAAAAGTTCTTATATGTAAGGTATAAATTCATTTGCTATTCTCAAATTATATATTCTCAATATTAAGTACCTCATTCTGCTTCTTTAAAATTCTTACGTAATATATCGTTATTTCAGTCAACAAAGAACTATAAAATAGACTATTAAGGATATCGATATTTTTCGTTAAAATCTTGAAAATTTGTAAAAATGAAGAAGCACGCACTCTCATATTCCGTAGTTCAACAATTTCTAGAAACAAATAGCGACTGAGTTCCTCCAGAGGTAATATTTCTGAATTAAGCACGCTGAAAAATTATTTCTTTAGCAATTTTAAAATGAAAAGCATGTAAATTGCATGCGGGAAAAGTATTCTAAAATTTCAAACCTTATCTGATCTTTCAAGGAAAATGAAGAAAATGATACTGAACCCCAAAGTTTCTGCAGTATGCTTCTTTGACTGTCATTTCCTAAAACAACGCATTTTTTGATTTTACATGGATATTTTTTAAATTAATTCTACGTGAAGATTAATAACTAATCCATCATACAGTTTGATATAACTCTTAAAGCCTATGCTTTATATTACAAAATTTTTGATATGTTTTTTTAATTTACAATTATGCTCATGTGCTCTTCCTGAATCAGCAAAATATTTTGTATACCTCAAATTTTAGACTTATTAGTAATAGTCAGACATTAATATAAAACAAAATTTATGAGAAAAAAGACAATAACCACTGAAGATAGAGGCACATTTCTATTCTTATGTGAGAAAATACCTTGCGTAAAAGCGCTTAATGCAACTTCCTTTTCCAAAACACATAGTCGTTTTTTTTTTGCAACAATCATTTCCATAGTGTGCATCAGTTTTCGTTCCATTTGCGCTATTTGTATATGCCCAACGGGTCGCATGAAAAAAGTCATGTAACAATACGGGGCATTCACGGCACCAAATCCAGATAACATGGCCATAACTGTTACTCCAATTACACCTATGCGTGAAATTGCTTGTTCAATTGTAAATATGCCTATAATAAATAATTAGGAAAATGGTAAGTTATGTATTCAAATTATCTGCTGGACGGCATGAAGCTTTAACGCTCCGGGAGTTAATTGTTTCGATATTAATAGAGTTAATTTTTTTTTCCATAGCTTTACTAGCTAAGGTAAACTGAACTTCAATACAGTTTTAATTAACTTAAACCAAGAGATAATAACGCTCGAGAAAACCTGAAGAACAATACTGTTTTACTGCCATCGTCTTACAAAAAATTTATTCTTACCATGCCGCGCGCTCAGAATTGGGAATGGATCACCTATTTTCCAAAATAAATATATGAATATTATCCATGAGAGTACGGTGAGAGGCAGTATCCACTTTTCTCCGACTGAAAAAATTGAATGCTTTGAAAACCGTCAACAATTCAAAACTGTGAGACATGAAATTTTATTACAGGGGATAATACTTATCATGTCGACAATTCCACGAATTTTTTGAAAATCATAAAAAGACCTTCCAAAACCTTTTTATCCAATTTTTAAAAGTAACAGCTCAGCATATTGATCATCTGTCAAAGATTATTTATTTGTTAATACTATATTTGACTGATATCATTTACCTTGTTTCTTTTTTCCATTTCAATAGTTTTGCGAGGGTTTTATTAAGGATTACTTATTCTTAATTGAAAACAAAAAGAACATTAAAAAGTGTTTACAAATTGACTGAAAATTTAAAGATGAAGGAGCAAAGAAAAATAAAACGGAAAATGAAACTTACTGAAATTAATTGATCGGAAAAGCGAAAAAGAGAAATAAATTGGAAGGACGACAATTAATACGAAAAGTATTGAATAAAGTCCCAATTTCCAATGCAAAAACCGGGAACTGAAACTTTGTAAAAGTGTGATAAAGAAATTCATTGCAAACATCCTAATCAATTATGCATTTTTCAACGACGACTTCTCGGCATAATGTATTCATTAGTCTAAGTGCGAATGGGAATATTTCCAATAATCTATAATACATAAACTGCAAAATCTAAGTAAATTGTTGTCCTATTGCTAAAACACCATATAAATTCGGATTTTTCCTACGAAATATCCTAAAAACAAGATTCAAAACTCACCTAGGCTCCAGGAAGCCAATAATTTCAAAAATAATTAGTTCAAACATTGTGCAAGATAAGGCAAATGTAATGGAAAATAAAATCTGTACTAATCTTCTGTGTACTTCGTAATCGCGAAATAATTGTTTCATGAAGAAAAACCACCCAAACAAGAAAAAAATTATCTGAAACAAATGATAACAGTTTCTTAAATCAGAATTCCACGCTGTTGATGAAATGACAAACATGCGAAAGAAAATTGGACATACTTCATAAACTGCAGTGTTCTAAATCACGAACGAATTCACCTGAGACAATAACATAACAACGGAATCCCACATCAAAGTCATGTGAGATGTCCAACTTCCACGAATCGAACATCAGCTGCCACAGTTTTCACCAATACCTCAAGTTCCTGTCACTTCCTTTATCGTTAATTTGATTTCTTTCCTCTTTCCATAATATATTCGACTATTTACAGGACCTAAAACCACTCCTGTATTTGATGCTGAGAGCAAAAGTGTAAACCGACTAAGGATACCACCATATCTCGATGATAACAGCGCAAGCTATTATCGATTTAGAATTCCGCATTACAGGTAACATCAGAATAATTCCAAATTATAGATATTCGAAAATTGACATGTAATTTTTTTCAAAACGTCTGCAAGCATTCCATTATAAAATTTGGAACTAGACAAATTTACATAAATTTGAAGAGAAGTCCGTAACAATCACAACATATGATGAGATTAAATCAGTGAGAACACCAGCATTTCTAAAATGAACATTGCTTTAAAATATTTTATGAACAAATCAGTTTAAAACTTTCAGACTATTAACAAATCTGAACATAGGCATTAGGGTAGAAACAATAGATATCTCATCAACAAAGCTATTTTTTTAATGATTTGAAATACTTATCACAGTAAGAGCAGTACAATCCCAAAACACTTTTCATTCTTTTCCACAAAAATTCCGATAATTAGAGCTAATGAACGCAAACCTAAATTTATGCGAATTTTCCGAAAATATCGTAGAATTTCATAATTAATTTAATCTCTGTTTTCCTTGGGCATCTGTTCATAATAAATCAAAATCCATGAATACTGAATACTATTTACATATAGAGCATAAATAGTGCATAAATAAAGATAGAGAAGAATATTAAGGAAACGAAAAATTTTAATAATCACTAGACAAAGAAATCTTCATGCATAAAATATCAATTATAAATACGAATCAGTAATCGAAATAGAGAATGTATTAATATAGGCATAAAAGTATAAACATGAAAAGGGACAGTGCATTGAAGATGATGAGAAAACTGCCTGAGACAAACCGTTCAAACAAAGGCACATTACTTTCCTGCATAATGCAAAAAGCAATAAACCACGATTGCCTAATGGATATCAAGCAAGAAATAATGCACTTATGAAATTTTCAGTGGTCATCTGCAATATTCCCAAGCCAGCTTTCTTTGTTTGCCATCTGCAAGAAAGTTTTTCTTAAAGTTCATTAAAAAAATAAACAAAGTGATAATAAGAAATTTTCATCACTGAGACAAACAAATTAAGAAAATAATTTTTGGTAGAAATAAACTATGGAAAAAGAGTAATAAGATGAGAAAATATAAAATAACTATTTCACGTACAATGCATAGAATTGCGGTAAGATTATCTCTAATTTTTTTTTGAAATAATTTACGTAATATCCAAGCGCACAAAAAATGTAGGATACTGCCTATCTTGATACAGCTTATTAACATTCATAACAAATTTGTATTTCACTTTAAAGACAGCTATCGTCTTTAGCAGTTCGAGATAAGAAATATGTGATAGAAAATAAAGTTTTTACCTGAGCAACCTTCAATAATTCACATTGCCTTCTTTGTTCACTGACGATATTTCGTCGTATTTCAGAGAGTTGTTGCAGGTCCTCTAATTCAATTTCCTTTTCCTTCAAATCCAACTTTCTTCTTTCTGTATCTGCAATGCCCGTACCGCTTTCTATATTTCTAACAAATATTAAATAAGTAAACATAATAACAAGTAACATTTTAAAGATTTGAATCGAAAGAGAGAGAAAAGTGAATATTTTTTTTTCACAGATTTGATGAATTTTAAAAAGTTTTACAAATTGGTACCAATCAATCCAGCTCGAAGAATGAATGTCATTATCCCCAGAATTTTGCAAAGTAAAACTTCTTTCATAAGAATCATGAGTAACCATGGTCAGCTTTCTGCCGCTGTCCAAATAAAATTAGGAGGCCCTGTGTTGACTAACTACCATATTAGGTCTCCACAAACGTCGTTCTTAGCAAAACAAGCATGCAAAAGACAAATTATGCAAAATGGATCTGTAAAAACGAAATAAAACATCATGTTGCTGCATTACTTCGACAAATTTTGTTTCTTACCTATTTCCATTGCATACAGTGTAAGCAACAGATGTTCTTTCTCAACGCGGTTTGCATTCATTTGTCCTAAAAAATTATTCATAATATTAATGTACAGCTTTTCAAAAAAAAACATAAAAAAGAAATTTTGTTATGCCTGAATAAAAGAAATAATCATAAAAAATTCTCCTATTATCCATTTTGCCAGATAACAGTATTAGCATCAATGTTTGAAGATAATCTTTTAAATTACCATCATCGCATGCACTTATGTCGCATAGAATTTTATTTAATTCAGGGCGTTTTAAGGAATTGTATTAAACAATTGAAAAAAAAAACCGATAAAATTAAAAAGTCAATTTTTCAAATCATTGCCCTTTTTAAGACTCTTCATCAAATTATACCACTATAAGATGATTTCAAACTATTCAACTGCTCAACAATGTTCATTATATTGACGTGCATTCGTTGGGCTTTCATATCACGTTCCTCCATCCAATCCTGTAATTATTGAAATGAATCTTAACACGAATGAAACATCAGACTTGAGTATTGCAGTGTACCAGTGGTTCTTGTCCCACCAAAAACCTTGTCGGTTAAACAGTGTTATGAATAAAAATAAGTAGTTCGACTGATATAAGCACAATTTGTTGAACTATTAAGGATCGCTACATGCTTTAAGGTGTCGTAGTATAAGAACTTTGAACACGAATCTTTCATGGGTATCTGTGATCATGAATGGGATAACTGCACGAAAATTATTTTCTTAGTTAAAGATCAAGAAACTACAGTAATGCGAAACACTGAAAAACTTATAAATATTGGAAAGTCACTGTAATGAAAAAACACACCTTAGCATTTTCGTCGGTGGGGAATTTGTTTAAAACTGCTCGTACAGCAGAATACGGATCTGTCGTATGCATCCACTCCTGTAGTTGACCTTTCTCAGATATGAGAGAGAAATTACCTCCGATCAAATGAAGAATCCAAATGAACTCAGAATTCTGGAATAATTTACTACCAGATGAAAAAACGACGTCGAATTATCTTTCAGTTCCACGCAAGTCTCTTGCAGTTACGTGGTGCTAACAAGCGACTACGTCTACTCCAAACAACGAGACGCTCGGACGTCCAATAACGACCGATCCAAATTCACTCTCCCAATATCCTTTGTTAGTCAGAAACCAACGATTAGTACAACTCCTGCAATGTCTCATCATACACTATTCTCTCATCTTTCTTTCTCTTCTATCTCCTGTAGCATGCAATCCTTACCTCTCTATGATTTGATCTTTTACCGGACTGTAAACTGTTTGAATTTGTGTCCGACCGCTTTCCCGGCAGGAGACGGGAAGAAAGCGTGGAAGGGAGAGACGAAAAGTGTAAGGCGAGTTTCTTGTCCGATTAGGTTTTCAGAGCAATTTCGATCTGGTTTGGATTTGAAGATCCAGAATCACATTCTTCTATTCTGGATCCTCAAATCATTCTTCTCGGTATCCGCATTTTTCCCGGATGTTACGTTCAATGGTAAATGTTGCACGAGAGGAATGTCTGAAGCAAAGTAGATGTAAGGTCGAGAAATATTACAATTCCATGCTGAAGTTCGGAGCCTCCGATACTGACATCAACCGAGGTACGATTTAATACTTTTAGCTTTCCGTTAAAGATCTCAATTACGAACTACTTCCGGTTTTCTTATGCAATCCATTATTTACGGTTCCCTGATTAAGTTATTCAAGTTTATATTCTTTCTCAGATAATTTAATTTTGATTTTATTCAGAATAATTTGATTTCCAGTTATATCTCATTATTAAACTTTATTCGGTCTACCGTCTGTATTTTCTATTTGACTTATTCCAGTTTCAATTTCAGACTTCTAATTTACCTTTCGTTTTAGATATATATCCATCATCGTTAATTTTCGAACACTCAGTTTACAATTATGTTGAGCTTGAAATTTAGATATTTGCTCTTAACGATGTGTTTTTTTAACAAAATTGTTTGATGAAGAGTAATATATTTAAAAAGTTAAAAAATTATATTTTAAGGAATTAAAAGAAGTCTGCATTTATCATTTTACTGTTTTTAAGTAAGCGTTGTGGCATGTTAATATATGAGAGATAAATGATACTTTGATTAGTACTCAAAATGTTTTTCTTTTTATTCTTATTCATTATAATAAATAAACCAACTTGAGAAAGAAGCCCAATTCTATAATTGCAGTGATTGGTTGTTTGATTGAAAAGAACCAAAAATTGGCTAATTTATTATATGATATAGAATTGATAGAAGAAAAATTGAAAAGATTGGAAGAAACGGATATGGAGCAGAAGTTGCTGCACATCAAGGTATTATTTCTGGATGAATTTCTAATTTCTCTTTGATGATGCTAAGTTCACAGAATTGAAAGAAGTCTACATTCCTCACTTTATCTTGTTTAAGTAAACATTGTGGCATGTTAATATATGAAATGAATCCTAATAGCTTCAGATCAGTTATTATTGTCTTCTTTTCTTCATTTGTTACAACAGTTGGAAAATTCGGCAAGGGATTTTCGACTCAGCGGTAGTCTAACACGGAGTGATATAACATGTAATTTCTGAAAGAAAAAATATTTTTTATAGATTTCGAAAAGTCTTTAAATATAGTTCAAGATTTTGAAAAATTTTTTGTTTTTCAGGAATTAGGTGGTGTCCTCGAAGAAGGCAGTTCAAAAGAAAACGCTTCAGCTATATATGATATGGGTGATGCTTTAAAATCAGAACCGGTATCATTGAGCAATAATCAAATGCAATCTAATCGCCAAAGATACAGTTTGCTTGTTGCACAGTTAAAGGTTATTTCGTTATTTAATGTAAGAAAAGGGGTTTTATCTCTTTCCATCTGCACATTCAATGACTTCTATCGGTAGAATCTTTATTCCTTTAAATCATTTTATTCTTTTTGTTTATCCTTGTTTCTTTTGACATTGATGGCATCGAGTTTGCCATAATCTCATAAAATTCTTAGATTATCGAACTCTCGAGTTGTCTAGATTGTGGCCTTAATTTTTTTTGCTGATATTTCAGAAGTCCTTACGATTAATTGAAACGGGTGAATTCATTCTGATTCCATCGAAAACGCGTGGCCGAATAGGTCGCATTGAATTGAATCAGGTCAAGTATTTGTTAAAATATGGTATATTTGGTAGTTATTATATTTCTAAAGGCCAAATATCTAGGTTAGAGAGCCTACAAAGTGTTATGCTTTGCTTTTCAAAACATCCTGATGTAATTAAAGTGTTGCTGTTTCATTTAGGATTAATCAAGTCCCATTGCAGTTGTTAAAAAAAATAGACGAAATTTTTTCGGATAAATACATATGTCAGAAACGACCTCCTCTCGCACTGAAGAATGCGAAAAAACAGGTGAAATTAATTGCATATTAAATTTTCGTTAAGCTACGCTCAATAAGTCTGGATTAGTATTTCTAAACTTCTCGATGCAATGTTTCAATTCAATTTAATTCAATTCAAAATGATTTCAAGTTAGCCGATTGTTATGTAATGTTCTCTGTTGAATTATAGGAATGTGAAAAATTGAGAGGACGCTGGTATATTGGGCTGAACGAGCTTCTTGTTCGATTCACATCAAAAGAAAAAATTTCCTGGAAATTTGCTTTACCTTGTTTGATATATTTGAAACGATTCGAAGAATTACGGATAGATGATAATAATGTCTTCATCGTAGCCGTTTTGTCTTGATTGTATCATTTTCGGCATTATGCTAAAAAAAATTAAAGATCTTCCATTATGCGTCGCGCAAAGATTTTTTTACCAAAATTATCATTTTTTCTTGCTAAATTATTTCATCCCATTGGCAGTAAATTGCTTTTAGGATTCTTATGATTTCGAAGGAAACAAAGATAAATAAAGAGAGTTTTGGTGGGTTGACCTGCTCGCAATGTAATAGTATTGAAATTGATGATTTCTGATTTTAGCTTCCCAGTAGCTTTCTTTTAGTCCTTTAGCTATAGAATTACAGCAATCAAGACTCAAATTAGAAGTGATTGGTTCTTATCTTATTCACAGCAAGTTAACGATTGGGGATTGTTATCTGATAAATTGAAAGTAATTGAGTTAGGTTCAAAAAAATATATTTGGATGCTTATCATAATGAATCTCAATTGGAGTTAGTGTAATTCTGAGTCGAATTGTTAATGTTGTTATCAGCCAATTTATGTTTTTTTTTTTTGCTAATTTTATACTTCACAATTCAATATTTGTTAATTTCCATTTCGTTTAGTAAATAAATGTTTATATTAATCCTGAATTTGTTAATTCATGGCTTTATACTCCGATATATATTTTTTAAACGGTAGTTTGGCCAACGAGTGGTTTTTTTTGGAACGCTTTGGATTATGATTACAGGAGAGGTGTTACTTTATAAGCTGAGCTTATTTTAAGATTTTTTCAGTCTCTGCTTTTTCAAATTTATTTACAATATGTATGGATCAGATTCTTTCCATTTTTCTTCTAGGTTTGCTATTTTTTGATGGAAGTTAATGGATCAGTTTTGCAATATTAATGAATATTAGTCGAACAACACAGGCGCAGCGACATTCTGGTTCGATTTCAATCTTGTTGTGAATTTCCTTTGTTTTTCAAGTTCGTCATGCAAGAAATTGCAAAAATTAGTTTGAAAAAAATTTTAGTTCGTTTGCATGCAGCGGAATCAACACGTGTGTTGGATGAGATAACACGAAAACGACGTTTAAGAAGACAGCTTGAAGCCCTTGAACAGGTTTTTTTCAATACTAGTCTGTTCGGTTTATACGTTACCTTCAACTTTGTTTCAAAAGTAGATAATAACTGGTTACTATTATTTTTGTTTTGATGCGAAAATGCTTTTGAAGTGCGTCCTGAGTTACATGGCTAGAGAGTTAAAAAAAGAAATTTAGTACTTATTCTAAGTATTCATATTTTATTAGAATAGAATATTCATATTTTAATTTATGGTGTTGTTATTTCGTCTAACTGTTTAAAATGTTCATTGGCATGTTGTTCTGTAACGAATTGTTGCTGTTTTCTGAAAATTAATAATATAACTGCCTTATTGAAGCTCCAATGATGAAAAATTTTATTTTCTGTTCATTGGAAGATATTAGGATTTCGAATCATGGTGGTGTTCTGGAATGGTCGTATCGCTAGAATTAATTGTTAAAATTACTATAATTTTAATTTTGAAAACAGTTATCACAGTTTGCTGATCTCTTTATATTTTCTCCGTAATTTTCTTCACCTAACTATTTTGTTTTCTCTCCTCTCGAATTACGAAGACTAAAAAAATAATGACGTCTATCTTCTTGTTAGTATTTTAATTTTACAAGTGAAATTCGGTGTATGATATAATTGAATTTTTTTTCAGGACAATTTTCATGAAGATCCTCACGCACAATTGCAGTGGCATAAAAATATTCCCAAATTCGAAGATGATCAGTCGGGACAATCGTCAGCTCGTAAGGGTGATGTTGAATCAGGTAATTTTCTTTCTTTATTATTTGTAATTCATATAATACAACATTGTTTTTTGTAGTAGCTTTGTGCGATTACGGTATCATTAGTATGCAGAAAATATATGGATTGATAAAATTATAACTTTCTTATCTATCACGAATTTGAATTGCGAGTTTGGTAGCAATTTCTTAATTTTGAGGAAACTGTGAAGAAGTGGCCGTAATAAAATATATCATTTCTTATGTAGCATGAATTATGTTGCATTTTATAATTTTTAGACATAAATGAAGAATATTTCGCCTTTCCTTGAACTTTCCTTTTAGGAAAAAAAAGGAAGAAATTCAAAATGGAATATTTCAAGCAGAGATTCCGGAAAAATTTTTCGGCTTTAGTAGAGGAAGAAACGGTATGAATATCTTCTCTGATGAAAATTGTCATTAAATATTTTATTCAAGTCTTCTATATTATATCTGTATTTAGTGTTTTTTTTTAAGCTTTCAAAGTCCCTGGAAATTTCGGGTTTTGATGCATATAATGCTGCACGGGCACCACCAAGTTGTATACCGCCACGACAATTTTGCGCAGCTTGCGGTGTCTTTTCAAAATATACCTGCATAAAATGTGGTGCACGATATTGTTCGATTAGTTGCAGAGACTTGCATAATGACACCAGGTAATAGTTGGATTTATGCTTAACTGATTTTAAGCATTCAAGGAAAATTTTTGAGCAAACAGTTTTTTGAATCAATTTGAGAAAGTGTAAGGACGGAAGTTTTTAAGATAAGCCATTCTGCAATCACTGTCGAGAATAGCGAGTTTGTGGTGCTATGCAAACTTGCTCTAGTTCTTTTTGACCACTATATCCTCTCATGGACCTATCTTTTTCATGCATGCTTAGAATTCGACTATTTTTTATCGAAATATGTCAAAATCTGATGCACTGTAATCACTCAACCTCGGTGGCTTGAAAAAATTTTTTTCCTAAAGGCTCCTTAAGTTCTTTGTTTTTTTTGATGTTTGAAGTCGTTTCTTTATCATTTGGCATTTTAGCAAAAAGACTTTTTTTCAGCCTTCTGATCTGGAAATATGAAATTTTGAGTTTTGTAATCTTTAAATACTGAATAGTTTTCTGCTGATGACGAGGAGAGGTCACAAATTTTTCTTTCACTAATATATGCATGCATAGAAAGACTTTTAAAAAACTTTTTAACTGTCTTCCATGAAATACGAAGATTCAGACTATGGCCTTGTAGTAAAGTTTATATGAAGTTTCAAGAAGTTTTTGACAACCTATCGGAGTCCAACTAGTGACTAGGATTCATGTTAAAAAATCGTAAAAGTTTAAAATCTCTCCATAAATTTATAGAATTTGAATGACATGAATCATTTCAGTAGTTCCATCTTATGGAAAATTTTTTGAACAAAATTGGGAAAAATGAATGAAATTGTTATCATCTCTCGACAAAACATTTGCCTGTCAACGTCTCTAAAAGCTGAATCATTAAAATGCAGATATATAAATAGTGAAATCTATTTCGAAATGTTGTCTTAATACTCATTGTTACTAATAGAAAAACAATAGTTGGTTTATGGTCAGAGGTCACACCATTATAAGCACATCGATTTTGAATTGAGAAAAAATTTTTATTAATAAGACTATAATTTAGGTGTTTGAAATGGACAATGTGAAGGGAGAATCTCACTGGAGAGATGGCATGGAAGAGAATGAAAAGGCTGAGAAATTCGCGATCTATGATGGACACAAGCTTGGTAGTATGGCAACAATTTCCTTTGGGATTAATGTTTAATTTTGAGAGTTATAGTTTGATTTTCTTTTGGTTCACGGTGATTATTGCTGTGTGTTTTTGAAACAGATATAAATAGGAAAATATGCATTATCGATGAAGAAAATATACCGCACATCTAGCCGTTTTCTACATTGCACGTAAGAGAGGTGAGGATGAGAAAGGGGTGGAAGCGTCATTGTGATGGATGACGAGAAAGGAGAAAGTAGTCGTCGTCACCTTTTGTGGTCCCCAGGCTGCTCTGCGTTGTGGTAAATCTCAGTGTTGTGTTACTATTTCGCTTCATCCTTCCTCTGATTGGTTTCCGGATAAATATGACGATGTTTATAGAGAAGATGATATCACCGCTATTATCTCCCATTTTCCTGTTTGGGGAAGTGCTCTGCGATGCTTTTTTTCTTTCCTTCCTTGTCGCGCACTTTCATCGAAATTGAATTGATGTAATGTATTGTCAAATGGTCCTACCACTTTTATTCACTTATCATCTGAAAGAATTAAGTCTTGAAGTATTACACTTCTTATAACTATTGCAATCTCCAGTAAAAATATCTCAATTAATGATATTCTATACTAAAGAAGTAATCAAAATTAAACTTTGGGAGATGGAGGAAAAGAGAAGAAAGCATAGATAAAAATGGCCAAACATGTCTTCTTTGTGATTTCACTTTTTTACTACAGTATACATTGATGCTTACATTACCTCATGACCTCTTATTTAATCCGCTTTCTCTTAAGTCTGTTTCTGTATACAGATAATTTCAGGGAAATACGCTTTTTAGCTTAATTACTCTTTTATAGGTTTTGCTAGTTAAACTTTTCCATAAACCCTTCATTATATTCTTTTTTGTAGCCTATCAAATGTCCCGGCATTACGGCTGCTCTTTAGTATTCCACTGTTAGCGGTAAGTAACACGTATATTATTTTAAGAGAATGTTGAAGATATTTCATGCCTTTGAGGAAGCTTGACATTGTCAAAATTTAATCTCCAGATTTAATTATATGTGGTTTTTTGCCGCTGTGTACGTAGAAATGACCTTCGAGAAAAGGTAATGCGTAATGGAGTTATATATTTCCATGACACTGAAAAAAGTCGTTTTCTTGTCGTTTCGAGTACTGGTGTCATGTTCAGCCTGACTGTTGCTATAAATTATTCCAGCTTCTCAGAAAAGTCAGGGTTATAACGAACCAGTTTCCTTTTTGCTCTTGCAAATTATTCGTCCTTGCAAACTTTCCCATCTTTCGACACATTCCCGAAATACGTCAACCACTAACATATTGAACATTTCAGGATCTCTGCTGAAGAAGCTTAGAAGATAGTAGTGACATCATTGCGGCGTGAATTCAAAATTCCAGCCTTTCAAATCATTATTCCTTATTTTGCCTAATACAAGTTGCCTCACTGCAGTAAAAATATCTCAATCTCCAGTAAACTCTATTGTTCCCATAAAACTTGCTCCTCACTTGTGATAACAATCCAATCGTGAAATAAAGTGGAAAGGTGAAATTCGAATTTTCATTGTTACTTTTGACTTCATCTTGATGCACTATTGTTCTGTTCAGCGGAATGTAAAAGAAACAGTTTGCATTTGTAGTGAAAGTGAAGGAGGAAAGCAGAGAGGGCTAGTTTCCACAGGTATGTGGATGGTGTTATGAAGGAAGGATATCCTGCACAACAATCACTGTGCATTGTCAGTTTGATGCGATCTCCGGATAGACTGGAGTAAAATTCAGTGTTATTCTCCTTTTTCTTCTCTCAGCGTCGGAACAGAGAGGAAAAGCGCATTGTTCGAGACTCATTTCGTCAGGAAGAATGAGCAACCGGATCCAGTTTCTGACTCCTGCATCTCAACAGCATATTTATCACTTCTCCCTTCACTGCAACTTTACACTTAACAGTGAAATAATAAGCGAGAAGTGGTAAGGTACTCTTAGCTAATAGTTCTCCAATTTCACACGTCTCTTGATCAACAAGTTCATCCAGCGTCCTGCATCGATTTCAACGAATCACATCAGAGAGAGGCCATTGACGGGTCAGTAATTCAACACTTATCATGCATAAAATGTGTGTATGAAGTAGAAGGTAGCAGTGTCTTTGAGATGTCACGTCGATATATTTCATGTGTCATGTGTGACGTGAAGATCATTTGAAATCCGCTGCAGAGAGAGAAGTGCTGTTGCTTATTGTTCGGCGTAGTGGCAATGTCGAACAATACACTGACTGTCTCGTCCAGTGATGGTCATCTAGGGTATCGTCCAGTAAATGTCCCCTGTCCACTTCACCCAACTGCTCCCCTCTGTTCGTCCTCGCCCGGCCGACATACTTCTTCTCTCTAGATCTTCTCATCTTTTCAATTGAATTCTATCACTTTCCCATACCACGTTATTTTAACATTTTTAGAAGTGTCCACTAATTGAAGGTTATAGGTAGATATGATTGGACGTTGTAAGTATACTTCATGTTCGCAGAAGTAATACAATGTTGAATTGGATAATGCTGCCAAGTTCGAAATGATTGGTAATGAATGAGTTATGTGAGTAAGCATGTGATAGTTTTGAGATTGGCCTATGGAAAATCTCATTGTGCAGAAATAACCTTGAAACATTTTTTTATTTCATCAAAATGATTTCGGGAATTCTTGTACTTCCAATTTCTTTTATGTCCATTTAAGCTTTCAAGATATTTTATTTTTTCCAGCGTTTCCTTCAAATATCGCACTTCAACCTCAATCATTTAATAGGTGATGATACGTAAGCTCCCACTTATCTGATAACGTATCGTCAGAATTCATGAAAATTTTTTATTCAGTCAAGTGCCATTGTACAAGCAGCAATTCAAGTCATAATGGAAGGGAAGTTCGGACTTTTTAATTCGAAATTGTCTCAGAAGGTCGAATCTATCATAAACTTATTTCACGTTTAACAGAAGTGTGACAGTTGAAATGAGGCTGTTGGTGATTCAAAAATGAGTAAATTCAGATTTTCTTTTCACTGTTGATATGAAGCATACCCATATATATTTCTCATCCAGCGCATTTTTCAACAATGAAATTTCCCTTTTCCTCTCGATTTAAATCAACATTTAAAAGGACTTGTTCACTTTCGACCGGTTTCTTCTTCCTTCCCTTCATCTTCCAAATCTCTCTTTCAACTTCTTCTCATTCCTCTCGTGTTCAATTTCCACTTTTCTTTCATTACATTACATAAATTGTGAATTTTATTTGTCAGCTCATCGTCCCATTTTCTCTTCTCATTTGCTTTCTAACATGAAGAAGTTTGAAAATGCATCATTCTTCTCTATCTGTATCCATCCATCTGTGTCGTTCGTAAACTGTCATTAATCTTTCTAGGATGTTAAGAAACTTCTAACATTCATTACCTTTGTTCTCCGTCGAGCTTAACATAGCAAATAATTGTCAGAGAAAAATCGGCGCGTAATTCTTCAAACAGCAAATCTGCTACCTTTCAAATTACGCTAACAAAACATAAACGCATTTGCAATTTTTGATTCCAGCTGCTCAGGCTTAGATTCTATGGTAGCTTGAGCTTAGTTGAGTTCGTACCATAAGAGACTTAATATGCTAACACTATTAATCTGTCGAAATTTACGCAAGAAACGAAATTTTACTGTTTAAAAATATTAGGACTTGTTAGAGATTCATCCGCTAACCCAGAAAATCTTCGCGAATGCTCTCTACAAAGCGGTTTGTTTTAATGTGAGAGAGAATAATAAGAATAAAGAGAGATTATTCTGTTGACTCAAGTAGTGAAATTGCGGTTTTTAAGAAAATCCATGATCTTTATTTACATTTCTCAGTCAGAATAACACTCAGTTTGGTCCACTCTAGTCCATTCGGCTTTTCAAATATAAGATGACTAGTAATAAACATTGAACTAGTCATTTAAAAGTTATTGCGATGAGAGTTCACAGTTAACATTTAGCTGATGCGAGAAAACAGAAATCAATAAGTGGACAAAACTTGGCTACTCATTTGAATAATTTGACGTAGATGTTGCGTGTTGAATTGTGGAGAAGTTTTGGCTTGACTAACTGCAATCTTTTAGAATTGAACTCACTTTGCAAAAATTGTTTTAGGTTATTTCCTTCTTCATGTCATCATTCTTAACCAATATTGCAAGTGTTAGCAATGACAGCAAACATGAACGACAATGCTGTGATCAGTAAAATGCAATTTCTAACGTTTCCGTTTCGACGACGACGAAAACATTATACAATAAATCCGCCGGATGATACTTATCACGTTGTTTATCTTGGTAATGTATTGACCATCATTGCCAAAGGTATTTTACTTGAATATCGATTATGTCACCTAATTAGAATCCTCTTTCAACTAATCAACCGTACGTTTTCATTAGCTTACTCGTTTTGGGTCCAATTATAGGTACTTCATTTTCTTCCACAATAGTGAGTATTAAATATTTTCTTTTTTTAAGAAGAGTAAGTGTCATCTCAGTTGCTTACTAGAAAAGGAGAATCATTTAGGAAATTCTGCAAAAGAATAGATGGAAGTTACTTAAAAAACGGGTAAAAACTTTTCATCTCTGTTAAAACAGATACGATGTCAACATTGTATATAGAACGGTTTTACATAAAACATCAGAGCAGAACTTTGGCATGCTCAAAATTATATCTTACTCTAATTTCATCAATTTTCATTGCTTTGTGTGAAGTTGTAGAAAACATAGTTCCAGGTGAGGAATGTTTGGAGAAGCCTCTTTTGTTAATTTGGCACACATATTGCAGTAAACAACGCGCGGAGTTACCCATGAAACTCACCGTTACACGTTCCGGGCTTAAGGCTAGTTCGATTTGGAACATGGCTAGTTGAAGGCGAGCTTGGCTCAAAAAAATCAATATTCAATCGCTATTTTATCGAATCAATTTTTTAAACAACTTTTTCAGGCTTTTAGTTTCCGCTTTTAAGCGTGTTTAATTCGAAATTTGTTTGTATTCCAAATTAATAATTTTTATGACATAATTAGAGTGAAAAAAGAACTAGAAAAGTACTATCATATTTTCATTTATCTGGATTAAGCACATTTAAAAGAAATTAATGCACTTAGACACAAGCAATTCATCCTTATTTTCGAATGCAGATGATGATTTAACACAATGGTTTTTTTAGGCGGAGACAAAGCAGCAAGGTATTACGGAATATTGGTCTCATCGTATAACATATTGTTTGGCGCCTTCAAATTTGCCACGAGTATTTTGTTGGGTTTATAAGCACGAAGGGAAAAAGATGAAACCAGAGCTAAGGTTCATACTTATTTTGGACAGTTTTAAGTGAATCATCTAAAATAAATTCGATGTCAAAGGATAAGAATGATTGGATTAGAGATTAGAATTCTCTTCCATAGCCTTGGCTTCTGCATATTGCTCCCTTATTCAGTTGCCATACTGCGGACGATGAATCAATGATAATTACAAAATTTTCCAAGTGTTGGTTATGTACGTTTTTTAGCTGATCATATGATGAACTGTGCATCACAACTTTAAAAATTAATCCTAACTTAATATACATATACATTAAGATAGGATTATATTAATATATATATACGTTAATTTATTGTGCATTTGAGGTGTCATGCAGCTCTGTGCAAAAAGCCATCAGATCCATATAGAATTGCTCAAACACTTGAACATTATCTCCGAGCTGCTCTTCAGGTAATATTATACTTTTCGATTAGATTTTCATTCAGTGTCTCAAAGCAGCATCTACGACTCTAACGAATCTTTTTTTGATTAACTCATCAGTTGTAATTGTTGTTTTCACCTAAATTCGACATCAAAATTATTGATACCTGTAGTGCAATTTTGCAATGATACTGTTCTACTGTAGAATAAACATTCTAGGTCTTATGAATCGGTTTCTTGTGGGATCCATCTCAATTGCCTCATTTCTATGATAAACATTAGTGTGAGAAACATAAAAGATCAAAAAATTGATTTGCCATTACTAATATACATGCACGTTTTTTGCGCTGTCGTATTAATACTATTGAGAACAGTTATGCGCTGAGAACGTAATAATTTTAGCGATATCTCTACTACATTCATTTTATCTATACAGTAATAATACATTTGCTTTTAAAGATTAAAAAATTAAAATCATTTTTTTAATGATTAGCTTAAATAATAATCATAGCAGCTAAACTGAATTTCAGGAGTATCGTCGCGAGAAATTATGTCGTCAAAACGCTCGATTGAACGCTCTCACTATTGGACAGCCATGCGCTGGACCTAAAAGGTACTTTATCTTTAGAATTTATATCAATTCCAATGATTTCAGTGAACATATTGATTTTACTCCTATTCAGGATGATTTTTGATTTAGAAAACTGTTACTGCAAACGGGTTCACTCAATTTTCGTCCTCCAGTTGGCCGTTCAAAAAGTGCTCCAAGATTATTTGCGATTGATGAGGAGAATGAATATCTCGAAGAACAGCAGGTTTCCGACTTTCTCTTTATTAATGTTTCTTCCATATATTTAAGTTTTATTGCATCATGAATGAATTCCTGAATATAGTTTCGACTTGATTCGAGAGAAATTATTTTCCTGGGATTATGTCTAAGATTCATTTTCATTACGGAATTGATTTCTTTTATTTTAACATATGATTCATTTCTCATTTCTATTGCAATTAAACAGATTTCCGAAAATATTCTTGGAAAATGGAGAGATTAAATTTTAGGAGGAATATTCGGACACGGATTCATTGTGTTATGAGGAATCACCGATCAGTGGTGATGCTTGTAGTACGAACAGTTTGGAAAGTAACGAGATTACGGAAATTCTCTTCTCTCGACAAGATTCTTTTCGAGGTTCGTTTTCATTCTACTTTGAAAGCCAAAAGAATATTCATAGCTTACTGTAAATACGGTATAAAATTAAGAAACCATATTTAACTCAAATATTTTTATTATGCTTTCCCTTAGTTTTGCTTTTTTTTATTGAATCGAAAATTTAAGTTTTAATTCATCTCCTGCTCGACACTAAAATTTAACACTGAGGATAAAGAAGATAGTAGTTTGAATGATGACGCAAGAAAAAATTTTTTCTACAATTAAATACCTCACAATCTCTAAAACATCATTTCAAAGCAACTAAAGCATTTTCTAGGTGGTGATAGTTGCAAGCAGCAGTTAATGAAAAGGTTATGTGATAAGAGTCCAGAACAAGAAAAGCGAAATGGATCTGTGGCTAGTGACTTTAGTTCAAGCTTAGAATCTGGTCCTTCCAGTGTTAGTTCAGATGATGGGGCACAATCCACAGATTCAGGGAATCGATTATGCGAAATGCGAAGGTTACCGAGTGCAGAAAAACGACGACAACGAGAAACAGATACAATTAGCGAAGAGTCTGGCTATCATGATTTTGATGATGCCTTTAATAATAGCACTGTTAATGATGATGGTCAGAGTTGTGAAATTCATAACGATGATGACGAAAGTCAGTATGATGAGCAAGTCACTGCACTGTAAAATATTCACTGAATTGTTGGAGTAATTGGTCGCAAGTTTCTAAAAAAATCCGTTAAACTGAGAATGAGATCTGCTAGCTTGCCTGACTTCCAGTGCCGTGATGAACGAACAATAAGGGCAATGAGAATTGGTGATATCAGTCTCTGATATCAAATGATTATCGATGACAGGTACTTTGTAGCAAATTCTTTGCATTTATTTAATTAATATGTCATGGAAAATTACTATGACAAATGTGCAATATTTTCTTTAGAATTGCGGAGTCGTTATCTAACCAATCCTTTTGATTCATTGTTTTGTTCTGTTGGTTTTTTTTTGTCTGTTAAAAAAATGGTTCAAATATTTGAGATCAGTCTATTCAATTTTTAATTAAAAAAGTCTGGTACTTGAGTTTTGTTGCAGTTCTTAGAAATGTTTACTTGATTTTGAACTATGTTATCCTTGTCGCCGGAAACACAATACCACTGTCCTCTGACTTTTTAAATTGTTCGAAAATTTTAGAAAATTCTACGATTACGATGTAAATATTTGAAAATTCTTTCGAAAATAATGCTGTACTGTTGTATTTTATTATTGTTTATTGATGAATGAATATCATCCTATCGTCTTTTCAGATATAACAATCGGTGTGCATTTTGATACCTATATCCATTTTTATTACAAGGGACATATTGACTTGTCCCATCTAATTTAATAGGAAGTAATTAAAAACAGTAAAGTTCGTCATAGTAGATGGTTTTAGCAAATGAATAAGACATTCTTTGATGAAATTAAGTTGAAAAACTTGAATTTGGAGTGTTCGGTCTCTTTTATTCAGATACTACAAAATGTACTGAATTACAACATTTAAGAGCTTTAAAACTCCTTATAAATTTATAAAAAAGAAAGCTTATATGGTGGAGCTATTTTTGCACAATTTAATTTGTGAGGATAACGAGAGATAAAGTAACTTTATCACATGCAATCCAAGTTGGTCATATAACGATACGTATAATTGACAAAATCGTTAATTGTAATGAAAAAAGTCACAGGTATCGATCATATACAGAGCAATCAAGGAAATACAGTTTTATAACAATCATAATCATCACCAGTGCCCATTACAGTTCACCGTTATTACATCGTTCATTTCTATTCTCTTGCGACTGCCACCATTATTATGACAACGTCATCACTATCATCATCATCATTATGATCAACATTTAATTAACTTATATATATACTTGGAAAGAGAGAAGGAAGAGCAAAAATGATAACAGAAAATGATTAATAAGTATATTTTATTGTTAAATTTCAGCAACGAATTGAAATTTCTTCCAATTTGATCTGGTTAAACTTTTGGTTAAATACAGTTTGTTAACTTAAATCATTGTGAAGAACCATTTTTCTGATGGACGAAGATAGAAGCAGTACATGTGAATGCATGGAAGTGCATTAGTAATAATTTTGAATCTAATGAATATATCGTTGCCGAACAAGAATGAGTTAGCATAAACAATTAGCTCAATGTTTGTCTTTGAAAGAGATCAGTTGTTCCCTTCCTCAGAAATCTTAGTCTCCACGCTACACATTTCAGGAATTGTAGTAGTAACATAACAAGCACGATTTACACTGCTTTCACTCAACTTGATTAACTTTCCTTTCATCATCAGAAATTTCTCATTTCAAAACTAAAAAGGTGACATTGCAAATTCTTCACAAAGCAAATAGCACCCGCGCTAAAATCTAGCAAATTCATTCGTTGCTTTTTTGAAGATGTAAATAAAGCTAACATCGTCCAGCAAATGCTTAACTATTGCCAACAACTATTAAACGGAATGGTGTGGTTTGATGAATGCCTCTCTAGAAATATCCATGAGAATTGCATCTCATGTGCAGAAGGGATGACGCTATCATCAGTACAATTAAAGGAAGTAAATTCGTTACGACGCTGAATGAAATTGATTACATTTCATTTGAGCTAACTTTCTCGACAAAAATCCAAATCTATGATGTCTTAGTTAAGCGTACGTTCAGTCTACGTCAAGCATTTCAAAATCTATCGCATATAAACACAACAATTCTTCATCATTTCTAATTCCAATGATAGTGGCAATTGATTCTTTAAAAATATGTGAAATATTAAAATGGCAATTGGAATTTTACCAAAAACATTTCTAAATAATTGGAAAAATGAATTCATTAACCTGCTTGGAATTATTTAAGAATGGCAGTAAGATTTAAAAAGTGGCAATTTCTAGGAAAAGGGTGAGAGATAGATCGTGACGTGGACAGATGACACAATATCAAAAAGAGAGGTCGCTTAAAAGGAAAAAGGAAATTGAAGTCGCTCGATCGTGTAGGTGGAACTAAGGCTTGCAAACCTTTCACTGCCTTGATGTAAGTGACCTGCCTGCCAGATGCGATATAAGTGTAGTAAGTTGATCTTTGATGTTAAACTTCTGGATCTGTATACATAACAAACAGCACCGAAGCGAACTACTGATAGATTGATGATGGGATTAAATTTCATTTTCCGACGCGACTTTCCGTATTTTAATTTCTTTCTTTTTCTACAGGAATTTTTGTTTACTTCACATGTATGGTTTAGCAACAGTTGCTGATGAACGATTATCGTTTAACTGAAGATACTGATCGAAATCACGTGGATTCAAATCTTGCGCGTTTAATTCCTAAAATTAGTGTAGCTCAGTTCGACTTTTATTTGTTATCTATCGTGGTCTAATTATGTCCTACTAAGAAAGCAAAAGCTTTTTAGCTGTTTCGGGATTAACACCCAAACCCATTGAAATTTGATGGTTTACGCGCTCCTTACATCAAATGATATATCGATGAGAATGATAAGTCAACAAATGCATCTCAAAAATCGACTTGCAATTATCCATTAATTTCTGTTCATGTCTCAAAAATGCGCTACAACAAAATGGAACAGAAATCTTTGGATTTATCATTTTAATTAAATTCCCGATTTTAACAAATAAAAGTTGCACTTACTCTCACAAGATTCGGGTCAATTTCGTGAGCACTTTGTAACGGAACCATATTTACGGTACCTACGCTTACGTAATCGATTTCCATCGTATTGTCTACAGCTGAATCATTCGATATATTCCTCTGTAATTGAATAATTTCTGCTTAATTATTATTTTCAAACTTTCTCTGTTTCTTTTCCCTTCCTCCATGTTCATTTTCATCATATCCGCATTTTGAAAAGCGCCAGTGGTCTAATCAGTGGGAATAAATTGAAAAATAAATCATAAAACGATTGAGATTCTGACCAATTGCATTTCTCTCTGATAAACAGAGATGATGAGTGCATCGATTGCTCGAACAAACCGTTAAACAAACGAGCGTTTATATTCATCAAATCCTTATTGATTTTCTTTTCAAAATGATAAAAAATGATTGAAAGATTGAATTTAAATCCTTAAAACTTTTGACTTCGAGTTCTTCCCAACTTTCGGTCCTGATTGCTCATTGCGATGCATTATCAGTTATCAGTGCTACTATGGAAGAAACCACGCTGTAGTGAGATTAAGGAATCACCTTAACAACTTGTATTCCTTAAATTAGATTTTGTTTATTGGAAGGACATTTAAAATTATAGAAGAATGCAGTGGAAAATCATACATTATGAATATAGTACGGAGTTCTTCCAAGAAAGTCATTGCTAACTGTTTGACCAGACATGTAGTATTCGTTGAAGCCGGAAACCTGAAAATTTAGATTTTTCTGAAATATAAGAATGAGTTAAAATCAACAGAAAATTTTAGCCATCAAAAGACAAGGAAACTATATTAGTGATGGGTTTAACCTTCAAGTTAACAGCTGTAGTTGATGTAATTCCGATTCCTGCCCAATTTAATTTCGAATTTTTCGGAAGGAAAACCACTCATTATCAAATAGCCGTTACCTATCTGTATAAACTGATTTATTATTAGGCAATGAATAGTAATAATTTAGAAATTTTTCCGCACCGCAGGAATTTCAGACTGTTGCTGTACTATGGAAGGTACTGGAGTTTGCTGTTGTTGAGCAGACTGCCACGGGGGTCCAATCCAACCCTATAAAACTCCGAATACGATTATCTGAGTAATAAAATCACAGGGCAATAAATAAAAAGACCCTCTATAACATCTCAATACAAGAAATACCTCCCTTTCCCTTCTGCTAATCGGAATGAAATTATCAAACATGGGCACCTGTCTGTAAAGCTGTTGCTGACGTTCCTGCATACCTCGCCGTTCCATCTGCAGTTGCTGCCTTCGGACTGATGAGTCATCCTACGATAAACGGCCAGAGATGACATCAAAAAGGAAGTTAGGCACAATCAAAAAGGGATCAGCAGTCAAGTCAAAAAAGCTCTTCTAGGTCCAGCTTTCTACTTCACTCACTCCAAAGGACAGATCGCTGAACGGTACTGATGACCAGTAATCTCCCTTTTCCACATTTCTTCTCTTAACAAATTCTAGAAGAAGCTCTGACTGAAGATGAAGACTGAAGATACCTGCGGTACTTCATAAAGGCTTCTCCTCACTTGGCCCGCATTCTGTTTTGTACATCCATGTCTTTGCCATATCCGTTCTTCTTGCAATTGAGGTGCTATAATGTGTCCTTTTTTCTTTTTAATGCATAACAAAATGTAATTTGTTTTGTTTCAAAGCGAATGACGAGCCAAAGAAAACTATGATCAGGCTAGATGAGTGATATCAATATCGTATTAATTCAGTTTTCAACAATTTCACTTCACATAGAGCAAAACGTACGTATTCTGGGATCATACCACGTTGTTTCACGACTGTTATGATCTACAAAGTAAACTTCACCGTTCTGATCATAACGCTTCGCCCATCCATCTGGTAAAGGTCCTAAACCATCGTCCGGTTCCTTTAAATCATATAAACGTTGCATTAATGCTTAACTAGTGTGCCGGACTCGATATAATATTAATTTCTGTTATTTTTGGTATTACCAAACGAAGGTTACTTAATTACTTAGCACTGAGGAATGAAGCAACTGATATACTAATGCTCAAGTAATGCATCTGAGAGAGAGAAAATGACGCACAGTCTGCGATACAGGTGCTGTAGGCTGTAGAATAGACTGATGTTGTTGTTGCCGTTCAATCATCGAATTTTCATTCGCTACCAAAGTCATTGGGTCCAGTGACTGACTTTTAGCGCGTGGTTCATTCCAGTAAGTAATTTCTGTTGCATTACTGAAATGAAACAGTTAACAACTGAATGTCATGGTCGTTCCGTCGTAACCAACCAATCATTTTTTTGCTTTAACAAAACAATTTGATGAAGTGAATAACAATAACTTACATCTTTCTCCATACTTTTCAATACCTTATAATAATCGCACTAAAATTTACATCATGAATTGAACTATTATTCGTATGTTTCATTTTAATCTCATGGGTAAAATGAGCAACTTCACTGAAGTACAACCTCAGCACAGGTTTGCATGTAAAAATGTTTACTCCTACCTTTCTTTACTATTTTATGATCACTTTTCTCCACTAATGTTGACATCAACAAATTTTCTTAGAATAAGAAATGATTCGTTATGCTAGTCTTACCCTTTACCAATTTATCCTTATTCCTTTCACTAAATATACCGGCTTATCTATACCATCATTATCATTATTCTAAAGTACATCAATTATTGCTTTGAGCATTCTTGCTGAATTATCGATTTTTCGAAGCATTTACGAAGTTGTGTAGTACTAATTTAAAGAAAGTGGGCAACTTAAACTGATTAATTTTCAGCATTACAAATTACCATACTTTGATATGTACTCCCTATTTCATCCTCACGTTATCATTTTCATATCAAGAGCTTTTTTGTCAAATATTTATATTAAATAAAAAAGAAAATTTCCTGGAATTCCAGCATGAGTTATCGTTTTTATTTCCAATAATGTATTATTCTTGAAGGAAAGCAAACTCGGAACGCTGACATCAATGTGATCAGCGTAAATCACTGCTAGAAATTTGGAAACAAAACTGTGAAAGATTTTATGGTCATATACTATTAAGAAATAGTTGTCAAGCGGCGAGAATGATGTTCAATATCAAGAGAGTAATCTTTATTGTCTAAATGGTTGTCCTAAATCATATTCAATCTTTAGTCCACCACTGTGTTACTTGCTTCTTTTTAAACTTGGAGAAAAGTGAAATTTTTATTTCCTAAAGGAACATACTCAATAAAGTAAGGCTGTCCTTGAGGTGTATAATTTTGTTCGAAATGTTTGCTAGGTTCGCAATCCAGGTCGCAACTTTTCGCAGCACGATGAGATGCGACTTGATATTGTTCACCAACATTAGACACAGCCATGACACTGAGTGACTTGGAAGGCGCATGCGCCACGCCAGAAGCTAAGCGACTGCAACTTACAAGTAAATTTAAGGAATGCTTGTTTCATTTGCCAACTTCGTTCAGATATTCAAACGAAAAATTTTTAGCCATCAAAACTGATGGATACTTCTTCTCTAGTAATGAACTCTGGAAATAAGCAATATAACTCTGAAATATTCTTGCATGATATAAAAAGGAGGAAAAAGTTATACCTGGAGTGATGCTCAATGTTATCTTCGTAATTAATTAGAGCAGGTGCAGAACTTTGTCTGGGATGATAAGGTCCTTGGTAACATGTATTGAGTTGTGTGGAGGAAACTGAACTTGGACTTAAAGTTTGCCGGCCACTGGAGCCGAGTCCGTCGTCACTTGATCCTTCTGCGGAAGAAACGTGTGGTTTTAGTGACGATACTGGTCGCTGATTAAATGATGCCGGCACACTCGGCTGAAATAATGAAGATAATAGTAATTATTATTATTGTCATTATTACTATCAGTACTTTCATGATCTTTTCCGACTGCAAACACGTAACTGCACTTTGGAACCAAACTCTTAAATTTTCTCGATTCCTTCGAAACTCTTGAGGAACAATCCTTATCACTGCATTTCACTGATGATCTGTTCTAAGTTAAGTCGATCTGCATCAGGTATTTCATGATGATCAGAATAAGATCAGTTGTGCAGGATAACCATATTAAATGAAATGAGGATAGGAAACCTTTTTGCGTTCAAAATGTTTGCCGTGTGTTCGCATGCTTTCCGTAAAAAGCTCTTCCAGCGACTTTTGCGGATCATCAACATGCGTGTTAATCTGTACATGTGGAGTACTCGTCATCATGGTTGTTTGCAGTTTCGCTTTCGATGCCATCGCCATTTCCACTCGTTTTTTCGCCGACGCCATCTCGGCGACTCTGCGAAAAACAAAATTCACTCCATTTGTCTGTTATACCATAAAGTAAGCAACACGTTGACTCGTTAACATGTTTATTTATAAATTTATCATTCACTTATCTGGAAAACTGCTTTCAGATCATCACTTACCTAAAACACTGATTGGCACGAGTGATTCTAATCTCGTATCTGAGGGATATTAATTGATATGGAATTCACTGAATCTCATCTAAAATGCTTTCGATACTATCTGCTTGCTATATAGCAGTAATGGTGACATTAAAACCCCATGACTTATCATTCACTTAAATAATAGCAACAGACCATTTCGAATACAAGAGGAAATGTTTATTTAACATTTCCGAAGCTTATTCAAGGAGCAGATGACGACGATAACATCATCACACCACGTCTCTTATTAATTAAAATGAAAGAAACATGAGGATTTGTGGAGAAGCGGATGGGATGGGGAGAGAAAAAAGAACCGTAATCCGTAGGGACACGGAATCGAAGTCGACGATGGGAAATCCACAAATGGGAATGTGCCATCCCAAGCAGCAGCAACAAAAGCACCAATTTCATTGGAAGCACCGCTCGACCTACTACGGTAACGATAGAGAGCATGTCTATTGAATTTTCACATTCCCTTTTCCCTTCTCCGGAAGCTTGGATAGTTGATTATATCCTGAAAATGATAGCACTGCACGATCCTTCCTTCTACCTCATTCCCCAGAAAGATAGTAATTGAAGGTTTGCAAGATAGATGCGTCTTATGATCCTCTTTCCCTCTCAATCCAATAATTATCATTATAAATTTTTCTGTTTCTTGGAGCCAGCGACATTCCGGAGCCCACTGAACAAGCAACACACCTCCATCTTCCCATCCTTTCCATATCGTGTTCTTTATTTCTACCCATCTAATTGCTACTTCCACGTTTTGCGACACGCATGCACACATACTTTTATGCAAAATTCGCTGGGAATTTTTGAATAACAGAGAGCTGGAAGTAAAACTTGCTGGAATTTTTGCAACACATTGCACTACAACACACAATTCAGTACTAGGTGTAGCTTTGGTTTTATGTTGGCAAATAAAATGCCGATTACAGATGAAATGGGCATCTGCAATTACTGTTGTTAATGGAAAACGAAGTCCAGATTTCAAGTCTGAGTAAAGTACCTGAGTTTTGTGCGTGTCCTGGAATCACAACTCAGATTCCAAGCACGTTTTAGTATGAAATGCCAAGCTTGTTCAGTTGAAACAAAAATATTTCAACCGGACAACCCTAAGAATCATATGAAATTAAACATGCATTTAATAGAAAAAATTTTTCTTCTTCCATTGCTACTCCAACTCAGAAGGATTCTACAGATTTTGAAAAGTTTTTATATACTTCAACTTCAACTTGCTCTATCCCATCGGAATTTACTACAAGCAATGCATCTAATAGTACAGTACTACTTAGAACTACAATATAACAATTTTTGACTAGAAATGCTTTCAACAACACATCCCAGTACAACCTCTCCCTGCAAACTGTTAATAGTAGGATAGAAAGAAGTACTGCTAGCTATTTTATAGACTACCTTTTGACAATTATACTCTTTCATGTCTGATACGTCTTAGAACCCGATCGAAACATGTCCAATAGTTCAACATCACAACAAGATGACTAAATGATTTCTGTTTAATTCACTTATCGCTTATATCAAAGTCACTGCTATATGCAAATATCATTGAACAGTCAACATTAGCTCTCCAATCCCAGTCCTATTTAAGTGTTACCATTCCAATTGCATATCTTTCTAACGGGAATCCCGTAAATTCCGGGATATTCAATTCGAAAAAGAAAAAGAATCTCTTCTTACTCTCCAGACATCACAGCAAATGATGCAATAATGCCATTTGTATTGATATAAATCGATGCTACGGAACGTAGACGAAGGAAGGGAAAAAAAAGGCCACTGATATTTACAACGTTCAATTTTCCACAACACACAGAACGGTGCATTCCTTTACAGATGATATGGTATTTTGCGCTGCGCCATATAACCTCTCATCAAATAATCATTTCATTGTTAAAAAGTGAAGAATTAAATTTTCAAGTGAAAGCTTTAAGAGATGAAAGCTTAAATACATCTATTTCTTTCCAACGAACAGAAGATCGAAACAAATGGCATCAAAGAGAAGAAGGAATTGGTCAGAACTATTCACTAATTCAATGGCTCAGGAGAAGCAGAATAAATTTAGAAATGATTGTTCCACAATGTTCTCCGCTATGTCGCCGCTAGCTAACACATACATTTCATCACGAGTGTGATGACCTGTTAGGTGAGGAGAAAAGAGAGTTAACATGGTGATGGAAGGCTTTAAAAGTTTTCCACGGTTACGGAAAAGTGTGATAGGGAAAAAGTCTCAAAGAATGGATTGAAGAAGAGAAAAATGATTCAATTGTTCGGTTGAGTGAATGTTGACGTCAGAATATCCGTTGAATCGTTCGTTCGCTCCTTTCAACGGTGAATGACGGTGTGATCAGAAATTCAATTTCGAAAAGAAGAAAAAAGAAGGCACACAAACTATGCGTGCCTAATTTCGCAAAAAGAAGAGAGAATAATTCTGAATAAATCTTCTGAAGAAGCAATCCTAGAAAGGAACAGCAAAAACAAAACGTATGGTCAAGAAATACAGCACGAAAAAGCGAAAAGAGGAAGTCAATCCATTTACACTCACAAATTTATTCTTCTCTCTAAATCATATGGGTGTATGAGGAAATAGGAGATAATGGTATTGATAAAGATGAAATTGCTGATAGTAATGATGATAAGGCCAATGAAATCTTGCGATCAGAGTGGTAATGAGGACGATGTAGCAGCAGCGGTGATTAACGACAGTGATAAAAACGACAGTGAGGAAAACTTGGCCATTTATCCATGTGACATTTCCGCTCGTTAACGGAAAAATGATAACGCACTTAGCGCCACTATCACTCCCACTCTCCTCAAGCAGTGCTTTGCATGTTGTAGCTGCTTTCACAGCCTTCTAACTCACTTATTTCTTGATAATACGAAAGATAAGCAAGCATGAATGATGTAGGGTGTTGAGTAAGCTGAGACTGTGTACAGAGCAGAATATCGAATACCAGGAAGATCGGACATTCAAGCCTTCGTGCAATATATACTGCCATTACTTGATGACCTGGACTAGATTGTGAAATCGGGCAAAAGTTCAGTTCATCCGTTTCTATTAATCTTCCAAACAAATACCTTCACTGTTATTTTATAACGGTGAAGTGAGGGAGAAGAGGAGAGGATAGCAGCGCTTATCCCGTAGTTCACATAATAGTGGGAAGAATGGATGTTTGCTTCTTGTCCGTAAGGAAATCAGAAATGAGTGACCGGATGGTCGGAAAACCGGTAATGAATGAGGAGAAATTCGGATGAGAAGGAAAGGATAGGCAGTGAAATAATAGAAAGTGTGCACTGAGATGGGATGGGAGGAGATGTTCGGCAAGCTTTGCAAGGAGTAAATGTTATCACTGAGTGATTTCTGTTTTGCAGTTCTGATCAAATTCAGTTGGGAAATGTGTTGGTGTTGATGCGGAGAGAGAGAGGCAGGGGAAGTGTGAGAAGAGAGAGGGAGAGAAAATGAAGTGAAAAGAAAGGAAATTAAATTTTGAAGAAAAATATACATACAAAGTATGAATAAAGATTTTGTAATTGAAAAGCAGATGGAGAAGTCTCGGACTCTCGGACTCGACCAGATCAATTCGGTTCGATCCACTGCGATCCATCCTATCAGTGACGACGGCAATATCTCAACATCGCAGCAGCTAACGACACTAAAGTGAAGACGATCGCCTTCAAGGTGTGTACATACAGGTGCTGTGTGTTTGCGAGATGAACGGTGTGCAAATGGTAAACTCAGGAAAGAGGAAGAAAGGAATACAAGGTGTCAAAAAGACAGTGAGAGGTGGGGTGTCGGAGGTGCACGGAAGTGTATGTACGTATGCATTCTCGGGGTGTGGGAAGCAGTAAAGCGTACACCCGGTAGACACCGTTAAGTGAGAGTGATAGCAGTGGCGGCGGTGACGGCGGCGGTGATTCAACTCAACCAAACCAACGACTGTTTCTTCCACCTCCCTCCTTCCCTTCCACTTAACCAGCTCTTTTCAAGTAGCAGCTAACGCAGCAGCAGTTAGGTAGCAATGGTTGTAGTCGTAGTACTACATGACTCTACTCCTCCCCCGTCCACGTTGCGTCGCCGTCAAGAAGGAACGAAGGATGCGTGCTGCGTGCCTCACTCTTCAAGTTTCCACTGCTTCTGGAACTTTTTATTGCGGTACTGCTGGGATGTACGACGTTACCCCCACTCCATTTCCAGAATCGGGCTATGCGAATGAATTCAACAGTCGAGAATTTCGCATATGATAATATTTGCATGGAGAATTTAAAGAAGCGAAATTTCATTTGTTGATTCCAGTCTTCTTATCACCAATGAATCACAGACTGTTAATTTTTACTAAATTTCTTCTATGAAATTTATTGCGATTGATAAAGCAACAAAAAAAGTAGGCGTGTAAATCAACGTGAAGCGTTTGTTGAGGTTTCGAGGTTACGTTAGTAGGAGTGCAGGTAAAGGTAGCTTTTAAATTGCATATTCAAAATTATAAATCTTTTCAAGTTATTTTTGCATGCTGTTTTGTTTGGCTTATTGTTATTGTTGCAGCTATTATATTTGAAATGAATTTATCTAACGATTAGTGCTTACTTGCTAGCTAGACTGAGGTTTAAAAAAGGGAATTCGCGCGGATAGGGAAAAGCACTTTTAAAAATTGGAAAAACGAACATTTTGCTACATCAACAGCACATCTATAAGCGGGCACTTTAACTTCAACCATAATGTGTAAAGTAAAACTATAAATGCAACGAAATTAGGACAATAACTTTCGATAATTACGTACTATAATTAGGATGTAAAATAAAAACTCGACCTGCATGAGATATCAATTAATAACTACTCACAAGTTAAATGCATACCATACAGAGTTAAGCTCATTTATATCACATTGAGAGAAATGAAGCGATTTAACTAATGAACAAATTAACAGAGCAACATTTACTGTATCAATAATTTTCACTTCTTCATCCCTTCAGTCTATGCTTTTTCAGCGAATAAGTAAACCATTGAAAATTTATCATTTCAGCAGAACCCTTAACTTTCTTCCCTTCTTTATATCTATTATCGCACCTTCCTCCTGCAGGAAATTGATCTACGAATTTGGTATACAACTCTACTTTTCTCTTGTGAATTCTGAGTCTATCACCATCTCAATGAATTATCATAAAACCACTTGAGCGAAATACCGAAGTACATCGAATGGTTTATTCTTAGCACTGATGATGATGCTGATGAAAAATTGTTGATCAATTCGGATTATGCTGTGATACTTGAAATTAAAAGAATTACAGCTCATGAAATTCATACAAATTGTCTCATTAGCAGTGACTAACATGATAAAGTGATAGAACAACTCAAGGTCAAGGGTAAATTATAGTCTTTCGCTATTTTTACATTCAGTGATAGACCGACCCATCGATATATCACTACCACCAACAACAAATGTCCATGGGTTAAAGGAGTGCAGAGCGAGAAATATTAATTTGGCTGACAATAAAATACTCTCTCCCACAAACCGCGTATTTGTCCGATACATGGGTTCATAGTGGCGGTATAATAATGCCGTTGCATGTTTACTACTTCTTTGTTTACAATATGCTCCTTGATGAGAGAAACAACAACCTGCTCCTACCAATACCTGCACGTCAACAACAGCAACCTACTACGGATGACAAACATATCTGAACTTAATTCACACTTTCCTCGATATCCGATGAAAGATATAGGTAGCATGATCAAAAATTAAATATATAATAGCACTATGAAGAGATGCATAAAATGGCGAACTGAGCATTCCATGACTGGTTGGCTTATCAGTACGATAATTTTAAAGATAAAATGGTAGAAAATTGTGAAAAGATAAGGATAAAAGTCATGCAGGGAATGTATACTTATAAACCTATATTATTAACAAAAAGCTCAAACGATCATTAATATACATATAACCAATATAAAGACATTGAGAGATTCAAAAATTGCAAAATTATACAAGAAATTAAAAGATAAATATCAGGTGCAATACAGTAAATGAATAAGTAAGCACAACTATTTCACTAAGGATTCAAGAAAAGAGGTTTCTAAAACTTCTTTTCTTGAATCCTTAGTAAATTATTAATAATTGACTTTATGCAAAATCTTTCTCACAGTCATACTTTCGAGATATTAAAAAATTGTTTATTTGCACATCTATGTTTAATGTTACGCCTACATAACCATCAACTACAAATGCATATCCTTTTAATGGCAGGATGTAGATGATGGAAAGCTTATTACTCAATAGTTAATCGATAAATCACAACAAAATATTATTTGAATTATTGAGTGCAAAATAAACTATGATATCGTTCTCTGAGAATATTCTTTTGTACTTTCCCCATTGCATTTCGTGGCAATTGATCGAGACAGAGAAAACGTTTTGGTATTTTATAGTTAGCAAGTTTTGAATGAAGAATACGAATCGCTTCAGATTCATGCAGAAATGCGTGGCCATCTGATTCTGGTACACACACTGCTAATACTGCTTCGCCCAAATCATGATGTGGAATACCTAAAGACAATCATACAGTACATAATTACACGAATATTATAAATGTGCATATATGAACTCTTCCTGCTGTATTTTCTTGTTTAATTGCAAAATGTAGTAGTATGCATAAATAATACTTTCATCAAAGATATGTTTGAATGTAATGTAAAAATTACCCAACAGCATTTTTATGTTTCAGTCTAACTACAAGAAGTGTTGTTGAAAAGCTAATGAAAGATTAGAACAAAAAATCAAAAGATGATGTTCAGTAGTATTCAAAAGCATTTTTATCAAAAGCAGAAAGAAACACCACTCTAAAAGTTCGAGAATTAATAGTAGTGTCATATAATTCATGATAAAGGATAAAACTCAAGAAATCAGGAGAAATTGCGGAAAAACAATTTTCATGCTATTTGTGTATTTTGACACTATGCAGGCTCAAAAAACACTGAAGTTACTTACCTATTACTGCCGATTCCAATATATGCGGCAATGAATCTATGGCATCCTCCACTTCTTTAGGATAGACATTTAACCCGCCACTTATAATCAAATCTTTTGCACGACCTTGTATCCATAAAAAACCTTCAAACATATACTCAATTGATAGGGAAAATGTTTAGCAAACCATATGAATATAGCACGTTCATCGAACGCCACCCAATTTTAAATTATAAAGTGATATCAACATTATTATTTATTTTTATTTGAAAATTACGGCTACTTTTGAGTTGAAGTGCAACAATAATTACTCAAACAACAGTTTCATTTGAACACACTATTTTAATGGCATCTTGCAAGTTGAGAATCTTATTTGTACAAAATTTTAAACGGATCAAAATTCACCATTATCATCGATTTTACCAACATCGTCAGTATTGAAAAACCCGTCATCAGTAAAAACTTTTTGTGTTTTATTTTTATTTCTCCAATAACCGGAAAATAAGCTTGGAAGGCGAACCTGCACTAAACCACCTTCGATTGTACGAATCTACAAGGCGGATATCGCTGGATTTTAGCTTTTAACAATTTAATGAAATATGAATGATAGCAGTATCAAAATTAAATTATCTAAATCATTAACTATCTAATATTTGATGTTAATAACAATACTTTTTAAAAGAATTAAACCTACAGTTTTCCCTAATTCATTATATTAAAAAATAAAAGGTGGTAATACTTTTTCTTCACCATTAAAACTTATCATTAGAGTTGAAATGTTATGCGATCTACGTAATCAAGTTTCTATCATTTTTTAAAAATTTCATTTGATTTTAGATGATCCAGACGAAATATGAAAAACAGAATTTTCCACTTTCAATTTAATTTTATCACATAAAAGATATTACAGAAAAATATATAAATGAATTGTTTAAACAGAATGCAGAAGGAGGAAAGAATAACTTACACTGCCACCAGGTAAAACTTTTCCAACAGATCCTTTCCTACGATCATTGTAGGGATTAGTTGTAATTACAGCTGCTAAAAACTGCTGTTTAAGACGAAATCTTACTTAATAAATTAAGTAAGTGAGTTGACACAGTTATTTATAAATCATTTGTTAATAGTGAGTCTGTTACAAGTCCTGGTATTTCTGATATATTCTGCCTAAAAGTGTTGCTGCATGCAGAACTCAAAATTTATAAATTCTTCTCGATATATAAAAAATATAAATTCTTTATAAAAAACGCAGTTTTTCATATGTACTATGACAGTACTTATTATTAATATTATTAGTAATATAAAGGCATAGCATTATTTTTTAGTGCTATTCTTCATTAATTGATATTTGCCACAAAATGAATATGATAACTAAATCTTTTACCAATATACTATTTCTTCTATCCTATTAACATGATGGAATCACTGTTCTTTAAATGGAATCACTGTATCAGGAAGTTACAGTTATAGCTCAATAATATCTAAAACAATACCATTTCAGCAAGCTTAAAACAATTATTCATATTCATAACACATAACGATGATTACTAATGACAAAAAATAAGTCGTAAACCACATTGATGTAAAAAGAGGTAAAAATATACAACCTTCAGTCATGCCATAACGTTCCAATATTTCATGTCCAGTTCGCTGCTTGAAATCTTCCCATAATACTGAGGATAAAGGTGCACTTCCACTTATAAATAGACGAATATTTTTCGTTAGATCTTTGTCGAAATTGGATCTTCGCATCAAACGGCTGAATTTCTAACCGTAAAAATTTAAGGAAAATTTCGAATAATCTAAACAAATCCTCCAAAAATATTTGTGAACTATAAAGAAAAATAATTGGCTTTTTTCGAGAAATACTACAGTCCGTCATATAAAAAAGTGCAAAAAAATTAAAACCTGTAATATGTTGGAACACCCATCATGACCGTACATCGAGGTAACCAATCCAAAGCATCGTTTACATCAAATTTCGGTCTAAACAATTTATTTGTTGAAATTTTCATTCTAATTTTTATTTTTTTTGATTTGTGTTAATGAAAGATAATTCCAAAGATAATTCCATTCTACGTACCCAAAATTTTAATCAAAGTCAAATAAATGAGTAAAATTAGGTCAGCTGAAATTATTGCTACCTGAAAATTACACTCGATTTCGTGAATAGAGTGCAATTGAGACTTATGAACATCCCATGTATATGATCAAACGGAAGCATGTGGAGTAAGACATCTTTTTGTGAAAATTTCCACATATCTACTAATGTTTCTGCATTCCATGTGAGACCACCATGGCTTATCATAGCACCTTTTGGTAAACCTAAATATATATTTTTTCATCTCCAATATTTCCCCCTCTGATGCATTCTTAAAAAGTAATTAGAAAACAAATTGTTTTTTTTTCCACTTTTCTGTATGTAAAATCCTGAAACAAACCTGTGGTTCCTGAAGTATAGCAAATACATGCAATTTCATCAGGTTTTACACATTCTATACCATAATCGGGTTTCATATGACGACTTTCCTCGAAGAAAGCAGTAGAATCCATAACATGTTCAACCTTATTTGCGAAAATCTCGTCCTGTTTAATATTACAGCTAACAAATAAATGGGGATCACTATCCTAAAATGTAATGCCTTTTAATGAAGTAGTTTCAAAATTCATACGTCCATAAAGACTGTATGCGATAATTCACATAATGAATGTCTTGATAACTGCGAGCCAGAGATCATTGAAAATTTTAAAGGCACTGTCGATGAATATGAAAATTACTAATCTAACCATCCAAAAACTAACTTTGACAAAATGGATGGTTTCTGACAGTGTATAGGATGGATTTAATGGCACGTAAATAGCTCCAAGTCGTATGGTTGCCAGATAAAGAACCAAACTATCCATGGATTTCTCAACTCGGCTCAATACTCTGTCGCCACGCTGAAAAAAAACATAAGAAAAGTGGCACTTTAATATGGGTAAAACGGTTTCAATTGGACCATGCAAAGGAAAAAAAATTCAAAGTATCCAAGGCTAAAATATCCAATCCAAGAAGTCCAAATGTTGTTAACAATTAACAATAAATTCCAAATTAATAACAAACTCATTGAATTTAGCTTATTTAAATAGAAATAAGCGACATACACAGAGTCCGAATGTGGTATGTAAGAGTGCCACCATCGAACCGACTTGTTTTGATAGTTCTCTATATGTTACTCTATCAGCATTATTAAGAATTAATGCAGTATGTGCTACATGATTACCAGATGCATTCAAACCCATATGATAAGTGATATTGTTTTGAACCATTGATATCCATCGTTTCAAAAATATCCAATAAACTATGCGATGGGTATAACAACTTGTTAACATTTACAGGTTATCTGAAGATAAAGGACAATTTATGCGAATGTCACCACTATTGCTTATCATCACCTTTCCGTTATCAGTATGATCAAATATGTCAGAGTACAATTATGGCATCATTTCTGAATCCACCGCAACGGAGAAACTACGTTCTTCATTCACTCTGCGAAACCCAATGTCACCATTACCATTGTCATTATCGTCATTGCTATGATCCATATTCAGCAAACATTGTCACTAATCATTAACAATCAGTATCACTATTATTTGTAGCATACCGGAGAGAATCTATAAATGATAACAAAATTATTGAGATAACATAACAAAAATGATAACATGATAATAACAAAGTGAAAAAAGATAAAGGTAACAAAAATGAAATATGGTTAGTAGCGATGAGTTGATACCACTGTAAAACAGTGTTGGGATATGCTTTAAACATCTTCTATGAGACCAAATATTACTGAATTACTTACAGCCTTATCATCAAAACCAACAAACAACAACAATCTTAAACTGTACTTCCTCAAGTTAAACTGCAAAAAATTTTTACAAAAGAAAATTTATAAATGAGATACAAATGTATACGAGCAGACATGCGCATTTTCGATAGCCTTCAACTATAAAACAGATACCACCCCACACGACAAGAAATCACACTTAGAACAATTCGTCGCGATGTGAGCATAGCCCGGTTGATCTCGCTTCCTTTTAGTATTATCGCCAGGCATATCCCGGCCAGATTCGTGAAATTTAAGTTTTAGGAAGTGAGATAGCCGGAATGAATTACTCTGGAGATTCTGACAGTCGTAACTGATGGCACGGAATTCGCTTTTTTCCACGAATCATTGATTATCTTGTGATGAAGAAAGAATATGTATGTTGTTACTTATGTCGTGTATTTCAGGTTTTTGCTTATATATAAGAATGTGGAGTAATTTTGTTCAGGATTAATAAGCGATGCTTGAAGTGTTGATTAGTCGACGCTTTCTACTACTTATTACCATCGTCACCTTGTAGGTTTTATTTCTAAAATCCGATTTTCTGATTAGAGTTCTGGATTACCAACATCGGTTAGTTGGTTTTTTTAAGCTTTAAATTACTCATCTAGAAAATACCGAATTATTATTCATCAAGTCATGTTATTTTATTCACTTACTCAGTATTCATTTCCTTAAAGCTTCAAATTAAATTAGGTTGAACTAGTGGTCTCTAATTTGAAAAACAAATCATTATTAGAGTTGTAAGAATACTTAGCATTTTATGGTCATTATAGCAGTTATTATTTAAAGCCGCTCTAAACAATTTTAATATCTTCTCGAAAGATTGCAGGTATACATAATTGCAATCTATATATATATGTATACATATATATATATATATATTTATTTATGCTGAAAATGTTTATTATTACGTATCTATACTAAGGTTTTGAGATATAGTATAAAGCACAATGGTTTTTCCAATGTGCATAAAACTAAAAAAGAAATTTCTAAAAGAAATCATTTTTCAGAGTTATGTTTATACTCTTCGTCTATATATATCGATTGGAAAATGTGTACGACAGTTATTTTGCATTGAAAAAATTTGTTACGTGGAATATTCAACAAAGTACGATAAAGGTATGTCTTGAGATATTCAGCTGGTAAGAGTCAAATCAGCAGTTTGTTGATTCTCAACTTCTGCTATTTCGATCGGTAAATATCAAGCTTCAATTTGAAACAAAATTAAATTAATTCTGTGGAAAATAGCTATTCAACATGTGCGATGATTAGTAGCATTTTTGCTTCATAAAATGTTTCTTGCATAAAAATATGTTGTGTAATTTCAGTTAATCAATTTAAAAATTTTTTAAAGATTTCTAATACAACTACTCCAAAATTACCGGATTATATGTGCTATAAAAATGAACCATTCATCGTTCTAGAAAGGTGCATAGCGTGCTCTCAGTTTGAGCAAAATGCTGCAAAAGCAGGTGGTTCATTTATTGATCGAATTATTTTCTGGTTAATTCTGTAACTAGAAAAAATATATTTTTAACAAAAATTTTGTTTGTTGAAATCCTGCGGTTCTGCTGTTCTCTTGTCTGTTTAGATTTTTGTGCAGTACGGTTCACTTTATTGAGAGTTGGTTACAGCTAAACTGTTTATTCAAATTCTAATCTCTTAGTGATGGACTCAGATATATAATATTTCATATTTGGAAAAAGGATGAATTCATGGGAAGCTATTTCTCCCTAACAATCGATGTGATTCTATTTTTTTGAAAAGGATAGCATTTGCAAAATATTTCGAACTTTTGCAGCGTATTGTTTTGAAACCGGTTTCTATGATAAACTGAACTGCTCGCGAAGTAAACATCTTGGATTGAAGCCGTGCTATGAAAAGACAAGTCAAAGTGCACAATTTAACTTATTCATGCTGTTATCTGCTTTTTGTTCTATTGCCAGTTATGGCTTTGTGAACTGGAGACAAAATGTGCTTCGCAAACAAGGCTTTACTAGAATACAAGATCAGTTTAACTAATCTTATTACCTCTCAATAGAGTAAGTGTTCTTTATATCAACATTTCTTTGTTAGACTTAGGGAATACTTAAAGTGATTCTCCAGTATTAACTTTCAAATTATTTTGTTCATAGATCATGTTTCGAGATGTATATGTGTGACAAAGACCTGAAAGTAGAAGCTAGTAAAAACAACTATAAAAGGAATGCTAATGATCTCGTAGCTGAAACTTTTACCAAATGTTGCTTCATTTCATGTGTTATTCAAAATCTCAGTGGTAATAATAATGAATGGTGAAAAGAGTAAATAAATCTTACTCTTTTTTTTAAACATATAATCATATAATTATTACTTCCAAAGTCATTTCTGTTTTCATTGTGAATAAAAATTTCAGCAACCAAAAAATAAATTCATCATTGAAGTGTGTAAATAGTAGAGAAATAAAGAATTTGTGGAAAGGAATAGTTTCAGTTTTGTTTTGAAGGCGTTTATTAGTATAATTTTTACGTTTGTTAAAATTATTTTGTATCATATGCTGTGCACAAATAGTATTTATTAAAAAAATAGAGGTTTCTTGCGTTATTGTTCTACAGTTTGCATTCTGAATTCCTGAAGTATTTTAAACTCTTCGAATTTCATTTATTGCTACCTCTGCACGGCACAAGGATTTTTATTACGATGCGATTATGTACATTGCCTTTTCTACCCTAAGCTAGTTTGTTTGCGGCCTTGAAATTGGAATCAGAATTGTTTCCACATTTACATTAATGAGGGCAGTTATATATAATCGATTCTTCGATGGTTCTAACAAATTCTCCTAATCAATGGATGCAATGTCACTTTTCAAATTATTTGAAAGAAACTGATCGCACTTTCTTTGTCTTTTGTCACTGATAAGTTGAAGAAATGGTAATGTTTTTTCACATGATAAGCTTTCTTTCCAAACAGATGCCGTCTATCATTTAGCCGAATTGATGAACATGTGTGTTAAAAAGCGTCGGATTTCCAGATGATTTAAATGAACCGTTTTAGACAGAACGACTGGTTTCATTCATTTCTCCCAATAACGCTGTTGAAAGCATGAATGATAAAAATGATGAGGTGACAACTACCTCGGAATATTTTTCTCGTCATACCTGCACTTTCATGCTTAGTGCGGTAAACCGTTAAAATTCTATTTCGTTTTTTCATACGCTCCAAAACATTTCTGCCGAAAAACAGATTTTATCAAAATAAAAATGTTTAACTGACAGGAAGTGACGGTTATAAATAACATAAACATGACCGGACGACAAATAGAATTGGTAAATGAACCGTTGTGAGACTTCGAATTTGCAAACTGCTCCCTGATAGTTCGTTAATGATGGCTATGATGGCAAGATTTTTCTGTTCTGTATTCATCTCCATAATAATTGAATGTGTATCACGAATTTAAATGTAAGTTATATCACTTTTTAAGTTCTTTCATTCGAATCTGATTTATTATCAGTCAAACAGTACATTTGCAAATCGAAACGTTGCAAAATGAAAAAAACTCGCGATACTTTTGATAATCTCAAGTGCTGTATATATTATTCAGTCAGTTTATTTTTTTTGTGTAGTACTCCATAGTGATGATATTTGAATTTTGAAGTAACTTGAAAAGTATGGTTGGGAAAACGATTCGTCGTTCCTGCGCCTCAACTAGTCAAGGCCCATCGTCATATCAAAGCCGAAATAGACAAGGAAACCGGTATCCAAATTTGGATTCAACGATGGTAGATTCTCATGAAGACAGTGACGATAGTAGTGTGTAGGTTGTTGGCGACTTAATTTAAATTTTGAATCTTATTATATTTACCATTTAAAGCTCTAGTTAGCGTCATTTTATATGTAGGATATGATCTAGGGAACTGGGATACTTATCATTCTCATATAAAAATCGTGATTCAAGTTTTTCCTTGAATATGCTGAGAAGGTCAACCAGTTGTGCGGATTTGCTTGCTCTTTTTGTCGTTTCATGCAGCGAGTCGGATTCTGTAAATTATTTCTATTTAGGTCATATGAGTCAAATCATTTGGAGCATGATTTTGGAAGGAATATTAATAGCTTATCAACACTGTCAAAGTGGAAATGTATTTGGAATTTTGTAGAACAGGTTTTGTCTGTAACATTATTATATTAGAGCTCATATGAAGAACATCTGGAATTCATCGGTTTGGAAATTTGCAAATAATTCAATAAATTAATTTCAAGACTAAATTATATGTAACAGTAGAAATTTCTAGATGGTGTGATGCGTGAAACTTGATTAAGATTATTTTACCAACATATTACAGTTTAGCTGACCTATTCTTAAAAGTCAAGTGAAAATAGATTTATCCATGTTTGCTAAATTTAATCAATTATTTGTCTTTCAGTGGTATATTATTGCAATTATTTCTATCTGCGTTATCCTTATTGCTCCTCTCGCTATCGCTTTTTTTAATTACCTATTTCCAAATTCAAAAAATGAACTGAAAAGGTACTTTTTAAATTTCTACAAATTTTAATGTACATTGTGATTTGTGCAGTAGATTATTATATCCCAGTAGAGCTTTTTCTCATAATTGTATTAACCTTGTGCTATTCTAGTATTTTATGTGTAAAGAATGATATAGCTTGAGATGCTAGGCATTATGCATAAATGCATTGTAGGTGAATGTTTTATTTTTATGAAATTTGATAATAATATGCACGAAATAAGTAATCTTTATGAATAATTGGATTTATATAAGTGCAGATGCTGTATATACATTAGATTTATTATTTGCAGATATAATCAGCAGATAAATGGCATTTTGAAGAAAAATTTTAGTAAAGAATATGAATATGGTATTAATACGAAAGCAGTATTACGGCTTATTGGTGAGAAATGGATCTCCCAGGTATGTCCTCTTTAGATCTTCTCGCATTATATAGATATCACATGCAAGATTTTCCCCAATAATAGTTGCAGATACATACCGCATTCTTTAGAATTGAAAAATTCTGTAAATTTTCCAGTGGTGAAGATAATTTAGATCCGAATTCACTGATGAAAAAGATCTAAGAGTTTGAAATATTGTGGTCTATTCCAGAAACCAGTTGAACCATATGTCATATTAATTGCTGGTGTGAAGGCCTATATGTTAGCCGATGCTCTTGGTGATGTTTTTTCCAATGTTACTGCAAGAGGCGAAATTGACAGGATATTTTGCAATGAATACAAAGAGCGGAAGTTATTAGAAAGTGAAGTCACAAAGTCATTATCAAAGTACAGCAAATCAGTAGTTTTACATGGTAAATTCCCGGAAGTTTTCCAGAATTTCGGAATGAATATTTTGATGACACTGAGTATTGGACTATTATGAATGAAAGTGGATAACCTTAGACTAAAATAATATAAATACCCGAATAGTCTTCTTTTTGAAAAATTTCCCATCCTTTGTTTTGTTAAGTCCTCGAAACAAAGAAATATCAGAAAATTTTCAGGAATTGACAAACTGCGTGGACGTGCTCCACTATGTTTGCATAGTTTGTCTGATCCTGATCATTCGCCGTTTCGGTCCTCTCTCATTCTGCTGACTATTAATTTATTTTTCGGCTCTTATCCCAGCTGTGAGGATGCGATATCTAGGTGAGAATGAAGCACTTTTTTTTCAGCTTAAAATACCTCTTTTCTCTCACATTTGGCTCTGTCATAATAATGTTATTTCATGTTTTTGTTCGTGGTTTAGTTTGACTCAAGATGATGTGCATCATGCCGCCATATGCGCCGAATCAACATTTTCTTGTATCAAGATATAGAGACTTTCTGTATGATCTTGTTTTGTTTTCAGTTATTTATTAAATATCTGGGACTCGGATTATATTGGTGAAGATCAAATTCGGCCAATTCTTTCTCGGATATCTTCTTTCTTGATATGCTTGGAAGATTGAGAATTATCAGTCTCATATAAGAAGCGACTGAATTTTTTGATTTATCCGTTATGAAGAAGGTAGCAGTAGTTAGAATAGGACAACATCGATGAGTTCCTTCTGTGAGGAAATGATTCAAATACTGGTTTTATAATTAGAGACTAAAATTCATATTGCTTTTGTCTATTCAAGTATTTCATTATTTTAGGGAAGCTTACATTTTACGAATTTTTAATGTCACAACTCAGAATAAAAAAGCTTATTTGATATAATAAAAAGCATTAATTCCAACATTGCGATAATTTGAATTAACGAGGGAAATATGATTAAAAGTTCATTAACATACTTATTTGATTTATATTTATCCTATGTGGAAGTTTTGCGGATATCTGTTAGTCGATGTCTTCTTCA
>JABVXU010000989.1:0-12754 GCA_013365365.1 Cruorifilaria tuberocauda | reverse complement strand
AACCTACAAAAGCCTTGGCCAGGTTGGCTTCTTCACTTGTGCATATACCGAAGAGACTGTAGTAATACTCTAACAAACTATACTGTACAAAGGAAACACTGTCCACAAGGTTCCATCACTCATTCTGCACACTGATCGTATCATATCACCAAGCACAACAGCACGAAAGTTTCAAATTTATCATTCCAATGAAATATATTTGAAACTTTTTTCCGACTAATAGAAATGACATTGAAAATTTGTTCAAGTTATTGTCGATCGATGATTGTTTTAAATTAATTATTCTAAGATGATTAACTTATTGGTAACGCAAATTATAAAGTTATTATAAATGTTGTGGAAGAGATGCTCGGATTTTTTCGTTATCAAAATCTTTTTTCCCTTCAAAATTCAAAGCATTAATATTGCAGCTTAGACGAAGGCATTGATAAGAAATGACAAACAATAAAAAATTTCATCTATTTATATAATATTTCCTCCAAAATTTTTGAATTTTTATGAAAAAATTTTGAATAACAATTAACGGTTGATAAATAGGAAGAGATTTGACGAAAGTCTCATTGTATTTATTCATATTGTATTGTACGGCGGCACAACGATCGCTGGAACTGAAATGGGGAATTGTGATAGAGATACAGGCGATTCTGGTTCGGATTGCCATTTCATTCGTTACTTTCGACTTCCCATCTGGGGAAGAAAAATTCTCTAAAAAAGTCTTTGGAGAAAATTATCCAGCTTTTGTTGAAGGGACCATTTGATTGTAGTATGATTGAGTACTAATTTTGTTTTTTAATACGGAAATTTTAGACGGAAAAAAAGGTTTTTCAGGAATTCACTCGCCTGAACATTTATCCGGTTCGCAGCATAAAAGCTCGCAATCATCGGGATCTCGATGTGGTTCCGGTATCAGTGGTTCACCACGTGACCTTTCTCCTCCATTACTTCAAGTATTAAAATATTTCAGAATCCAGTTAGATTTCCTTGTTACTCACATATAAAGTAAGAGGCAGAATAAAAGTTACGTAAGACATTTTTAATGATATAATTTAAGGAATTAGCATGTATGAATCTTCGTGAAATGGCTTTTCGACCAGATATCGGTCGTGCTGGTCGTCAAATAGCAGTTCGTTCGAATTTCTTCGAGGTCGAAATTGTTAATAATAATATGATGGTTACGCAGTATTACGTAGAAATTCATCATCCGGGATCTCGAAGACTTGACAGGTTCATTATTTTTTTCGAAAGGGATTTTGAAACTAATATTTGCTCATTTTATCCCTTCATTTCAATAGTTTTGATAATAAAGTTAACTGAAGCAACTATTGTTGCAAGATTATAACGAAACAGTATTTAATTGTTCAATTTTATCAATTTTGATAAAATATGCAAATAGCTTTCGATAAGTGGAAATAAATTTTATGCAGAAAGCTTTTATTTCAGTCATTTCATTTATGCAAATATAAACAAATTTATCTCCTTTATTTTCATAACAATCTATTTGATCCCATTTCTTACTTGAATTTATTGATTTATCGAAAGCTTATCAATCAAGAATAATCGATAAACTGAGCAGAAAAAAGAAAAAATGAAAATACAGGGAAGAGAATTGTGCGATATTTTGGAAAGTGATAGTGGATCATCGTCAATATTTCCCAAATAAATTTGCCGTTGCATATGACGGTGCGCATCAATTGTACACGCCAACACGTATTGAATTCCCAGAAGGACGTCCATCTGTAAGTTAATCATTCTTTTATCAGTAAATTAATCAGTTAACGATTCTTTTGCAATAAAATTTAAGATTTCATCAAAACAAAATAATGTAAAATACTGTGAAGATTCGACTGGAATGTGATGTTTCATTGGCAAAAGATTCACGTGAACGTACACGTTGTGCGGTCTCGTTCCAATGTGTCGGTCCCGTACTTATTGAAATGCGACGCACGAAAACAAATAACTTAGACGAAAGAATTCTAACTCCAATTCAAATAATTGATATTGTGTTTCGTCAATCACTTACTTGCCCATACGTCGAGTACGACTAACTTTTTATTTTCGTTTTTTAAAATATTCGTTGGAATTTAATTCATTTAAATTACTATGCAAAAGTCATTTAGATCTTTCACTTTACTTCAATTCCAGTGTTAATAATTAATTTAGCAAATTATTATTTTTATTTTTAAAACTATTTTTTTATCATTTGATTTTGAAAGTAATTGGAAAATAAAGTAAACTAATAATGAACATATTTAGGATACATATGTTACACTTACAAATATAAACTTTGAAATCTTTAATCTAAATAGAAAAATTTTCTTCTAATTTAATTTTTACTCTTAAAATGTTTAAAGGGATTTATTTTGAAAATAAAAAAATTTATTTTCAGAAATTCTGCAAATTTTTTTGTTTATAAATCATCAAGTTATCGCTTACCCGTAAATGGTGGGACAGCGTTGGATTTAGAGGGTGGCAAAGAAATGTGGACCGGATTTTTCTCCTCTGCTCATGTGGGAACCGGATGGAAACCACTTCTTAACATTGACGGTTAGTTGCTGATTTTATGCCATAAAACTTCCTGAAATTATGGATTTTATTGTTCACTAGACGATCAATGAGTAAAAAATGCATTGCAAATCAAAAAAAAAAGCTGAAAATGTGTTCGAATCAAATAGCGAACTTTGTCGGTATCATTCCGGATTTGCATCATTACTGGAAAGCTATTTTGTTACAGTGACGCATACAGCATTTTATAAAGCGCATATTTCGCTGATTCAATTTATGTGTGAAGTGTTAAATGAAAAATCGGATCGTTCCTCTCGATCGAATTCGAAGGAGAATTATTGGAATACTTTATCAAGTAGCACACGTAATGCATGTACCGGATCTCGTTACAGTGGCAATTATAGCAATTCATCATCTCATTTGAATAATCGACGTCGTGATTACAGTCATCGTGATTATATTGGTGGAGCACTTTCTGTAAGTTTATCAGTTTAGTTTATCAATATTTTATCAATTCTTGCTCTATGTATTTAATTTTGTTTGAAAAAAAAACTTTATAATTTAATCTTTCAAATTATATTTCAAACATATTTTGTTATTTGCGTCGAGCACAATGTGAAATATTCAAATTTGTTTTATAAAATTGAAAGCAAAAACTTTTATAGTTTCATTTTTCAGTTATAGAATTGTCTGATTTGTTTACATTTGATTATTTTTTAAAATTTAAAAAATATTTCAGCCAGAAAAATTACACAAAGATTTTTCATTGAGTAGTCATGAATTAAAAATTTTCGGTGATGTGGTAAAAGGAATTAAAGTACGTATTTCACATCGTGCTGGTATCATCCGTGTTTATCGTGTTAACAGTCTTCAACTTCCAGCTGATCAGCTATGGTATGATATTTTTATCAGTTCTTATTATTGTTATGAGATAAAAGATTTAGGTGACTTCTCCTTACTGCATTCTTGTTCTCTCATTTATGCTATCTAAGCTAATATATTGATTTATTGTAACAGTTTTGTATATTTTTAAATAATTCGTTGGAGTAGAAACTTAATTGAAATTGATATTTAACAAGTTAAATATTTCTTGGTAATTAAATTATGAAGTATATTTTAGGTTCAAAGGTAAGGATGAGGATGGTAATGAACGACATATGACAGTAGCTGATTATTTTAATGAACGTTATGGTAAGCTAAAATATCCGAAGTTGCCATGCATTCACGTGGGTCCAGTAACGCGTAATATCTATTTTCCATTGGAAGTTTGTATGCTTGATACACCGCAGAAATATAACAAGAAATTGAACGATAAGCAAACATCATCTATTATTCGAGTATAATTCATTTTTACTCACTTCAATTATTTCAAGTTTTCCTTCAAATTTTTATTTTCAAATTATCACAAGTTTACTAAACATATGGCATTTTAATATCACTCCTGTATTTTTATTATCTGAACAGCATTAATGATTTATTTGTATCTATATTATATTAAGCTCTATTAAGTTAGTAATAAGACTTAAAAGAATAAAATAATAAGATTGAAAAACTTTCGAAAATGTTTCAGGCAGCAGCTGTTGACGCAGTTTCACGTGAACAACGTATTTCATTGCTATGTGAGCAAGCTGGCTTTCAACATGATCCATTCTTACGTGAATTTGGTTTACAAATTAATCCAAAAATGTTTGAAACGGTCGCTCGTGTTCTAGCACCACCTCGTATCCTTTTTGGCGAAAATAATCATAAAACGGTTTAATTTTAGCACTTTCATACAATTATATAATAATAATTGGTTTTTTAAACATTATTTTCATTTGAATAAATAAATCAAAGTAGCTCATTTCAAGAATTCGGACTATTTCAGGATCCGGTTGTTACACCGAAAGATGGTGCTTGGTCAATGGATAATCAGCAGCTGTATTTACCAGCTAGCTGTCGTAGCTATTCCATGATAGCAATCGTCAATCCACGTGAACAAAATCATTTACAGTCAATTTTTCCCTTAACTCTTCAAGTTTCAGAGACTGATACATTTTCAGACTTCAGATTGCTTTTGTCTCACTTTTCTTTTTCATAAGTAATGTAAAAAAAAGATTAATGTATACTGTCTATACTATTTCAAAATTTCTTTTACTTGCCATTGCTAAATTTCTGTTATTTCTTTTTTTAACACGAGAAAATTAATTTAGAGCATTCTGCCAAATACTTAATCAAAAAGCTACTCAGATGGGAATGGAATTTCCAAGTTGGCCTGATTTGGTGAAATACGGTCGTACCAAAGAAGATGTTATCATTCTATTTAATGAAATTGCTACTGAATACAGACAAACAGGAGCTGTATGTGATCTTATCATCGTTGTACTACCAACTAAGAATGCTGACCTCTACAGTTAGTTGATTATATTTTTGTATTACTTGCTAAAAATGCTGAGCTTCACAGTCAAAGATTTTTGCATTGAAAAGAGTAAATTATATAGCAAGGATTCTCTATTATAATTTGAAAAAAAAATTATGCTTTGGAAAAAATAATGAATAGAAATTAGGAAGGAAAAGAAGTTATGCAAAAGTTTAACTTAAATTTAAATTTATGCTTTGTTAACAATGGAAATGAAATTTAGAGATTGAAAGATTTTGAATTTACTTTATTAAGCAAATTAATTACTTGAAATATAACGGAATAGCAATTAAGAGTAATTTTAGTGACGGTAAAAGAATGCAGTGATATGATACATGGAATTATGTCGCAGTGTATTCTGATGAAAAATATCACACGTTCGACACCTGCTACATGCTGTAATATAATTCTGAAAATAAACATGAAGTTAGGTGGGATTAATTCACGTGTTGTTGCAAATTCGATTACTGAAAAGTATCTTATTGACGTTCCAACTCTCATCATTGGAATCGATGTGACGCATCCAACGCAGTATGAAGAACGACAGAATATTCCATCTGTTGCGGCGGTATATTTTAAATTTTGTTTTTTCTTTCCTTCAATTTTAAGGATTTTTTTCTATCTAAAACTCGTTAAAATTTAGACTAGAAATTGTAAAATTTAAATGTGAATGAGATAATTGAAATAGCTAATAAATTCATCCATAGATTGTGGCCAATCTCGACTTATATCCACAATCATACGGTGCAAATATTAAAATCCAGCGTAAATGTCGCGAATCGGTTGTTTATCTTCTGGATGCTATCCGTGAACGTCTCGTTTGTTTCTACAAGACAACACATCAGAAACCAACTCGTATCATCGTTTATCGTGATGGAGTTTCCGAAGGACAATTCAGTGAGGTAATAGTATTTATTAGGATTAGTGTAAGAGAATAAAAGAATTGTACTGTTTGTTTTATCTTAAATTATACGTGATAAGATATCCATACAGTTTAGAAAAGATAGTGCAAAGCTTACGTAATAGGATATTCAGACATCTGGGAAAGGATAATGCAAAACTTATCTTCGATGCAAGTATGAGGAAGTTGTAGGTTTTACGCGAAGAAATGCAAGGTATTCGTACAGCATGTTTAATGCTATCACCAGACTATCGACCACCAATAACGTATATCGTCGTGCAAAAACGTCATCATGCACGGATGTTCTGCAAGAATACGCGTGATACAGTTGGTAAAGCAAAGAATATTCCACCAGGTACAGTAGTGGATACAGGAATTGTTTCACCGGAAAGCTTTGATTTCTATCTATGCTCACATTTCGGTATTCAGGTACTGTATCAAGCTCTCTTTTATTTCATAAATTTTTTTGCAACTATTATTGTCTTAAATTGCCTTACATTGTATTGCAAAAAAGAAGTTATTCAATTGAAGGTAAGTTCATGGATTACTCAAAATTAAGCTTAAAATCTTAACAAATTTTAAGCAATTTAGAAAATACCAAAAGTTTAATAAATGGAAAAGTTACAACTCATTAATTTAGAATTCTTCGATATATATATATATATATATATACAGGTGTATCAAGAAATTAATCAAGACTCATGCTTATACCATGAAAATCTGCAAACTGTGAAAATCATTAGAGAATTTTTAGGGTACATCTAGGCCAGCACGTTACCACGTTCTTTGGGATGATTCAAAGTTCACGTCAGATGAGCTTCAATCAATAACATACAGTATGTGCCATATGTATGGACGCTGCGCTCGTTCAGTTTCCATTCCCGCACCTGTTTACTATGCTGATCTTGTAGCTACACGTGCACGGTGCCATCTCAAACGTAAAATGTATGTTTCGTTTTTTTTGTTCGTGAGACGTCATCACGTTTTTTGGGATGGAACGGAAAGTTTTATTAGTTTTGAGATTTTTCAGTTTAATAATTCCAGTAATTCACCCTTAATTTTGTGGATTTTAATGGAATTTTAATATTGTTTTTGAAATTTTGAAATTTTAATTTAATTTTGATGGGAATGAATCGTTTGCTTGTAGGGGTGTATATGAATCAGATACAATATCAGATGCTGCTTCACTTATTTCCTCATCTCTATCATCATTAATTTCGGCAGGACGTATCACAAACTTACGACACATCATTGATGATGATGATCTTTCAGATGGCGAAAGTATCAAAGTAGGTTACTTCAATATATCAGTTTTTTTTCGCAAGATTTATTAAGTTAAGTTTTGCATGAATAAACTTTAAAAAGTTTAAATCTGTATTTATCTGAACTTAATTATAACAATTATGGTGATAGATAATAGTAGATTTGTAAGGAATTTTTAATCTTAATTACTTTATCAGTTACACTTACGTTTAAAGTAAATTTAGGAAATTGCAGTGCAACATTTTAAATGTAATTGTAAAACTACTAATTGATTTTCACATGTTACGTCAAATTAGAAATTTATCAACCAATTATCAAGTTTATCATTGTTTCTTCAGGATGGTCGAGAACAGTCAATAATGAGTAACAATGATCCAACATTACAGGAGTATGTTACGGTTTCGGAGAAATTTAAAGGACGCATGTATTTCATTTGAGAATAAAGTCCAAGATCATTATTAGTTATAATTAAGTTATTATAAAAATAATATCGTTAATTAATTAAATTAATTATTCATCCGTGAATTCGTAAACAGAAAATTTAGGAAAATTATCTAAAATAAAAGATAAGTAAATGTAAAAAAAAGTAGTAATGAAATTTTAAATTTATTTTTGCTGAATTAATAAAAGTAGAGAAAATAAGAAAATGAAAAAATAAAAAAGAATTTAACTGAAAATAAAGATTTTTAAACTTAATTTGACTGAAATTAAAAATTATGAAAATATTTTAAAATATTAGCAAAGAATCGATAAGAATTCAGAATGAATAACATATTATTTCCTAAATTAATTGGTTGATAAAATAATGATAGTGTGTGCAAATGAATTTGGCTTTAGGTCAAAAACGTTTAAGCAGAAATTTTCGAGAATTTAATTCAAAATAGCATTTAATAAATCAAGAACACAATGAACTTTAACTTTTCCTTTTACTTACTATGATACGGCAGCAAATATGATAGTAACCGTGTTCACATTTCATCGTGTTAACGTATATTTTGCGCTGACGTCGATTCCACGGGAATGATTTCACGTTAATAATTAATTGATAGCTTCATCAATTCTCGACTTTCAATAGGCATCTAACGACTGTTGAATGTTGCTGAAACTTCTTTCGTCGGTGTGGTTACCCAAGTTTGAGGTAGTTGTATATTTCGGCCCGTAGTTTCAGCTACTGTGGCTTGAAGTTAAATTTTGGAACGTTGCTTCTTATCAGAACGAATCTGAAATATTTTGGATTCTGCGAACTGTATGCGAAAAGGAACACGGAATTTCTGGGAGATTATTTACAATTAATTAGTTGTGGCCGATTATTTGTTTCGGGAAATATCAAATAAAAATTATAAAAGTTAAAAGAAAGAAAAGCTTGAAGCGGTTACACAAGCTTATAAACGCAGAGTTATTTGGTAGATGAAAGAGGGGAAGGATATCTGATATATTAAACTGAAATTACCACTTATCTGGATAACTTCCAGATAAGTGGTAATTTGCTCTTTCAGCATATTTCATTTTTAGTCATTCCTCTCCTCCAACTCGTATCATTCTTATCACTTATAGCTACATCTTTAAATTTCTATCGATAATATTTGGCCGTCAATCGGTCCTCATAGAGTTCGAGATCACTAATCCCTATAGAATCATGATCTGTAATATCCGATTTGTAACTTCCTGTAATTGAAACATTTAATTAATTATTGCGTTTGCAATAAAGAACTATGAAAATGGAAGTAATATTGACTTCACTTTATTTGATTTCTAGAATTTCGATGATTTCTATCCTGCAGATTTCCAATCATTCATATTCATCTTCTGGCATCTATACTATCATTTTCTAAAACTGATTTTCCTATCAAAGTGTTTTCAACAAAATCAACGATTTAAATTTGAGTCAAATTTAAATGATTGATTATTCTGAATTGTATTTGTATTGTTTTCTCTCAACCTGCGAAGATTATATTACAGTGCATTCATTAATCGATTGCCAAAATTGCAATGTTCAGAACTTCCCTATTCAGTACAATGATAGATTCAATTAAAATACTGCAGGATTAAATGAACTTGTTATCTTTCATGTCAACGTGAGAATTCTGAAAATAAAACGTCATAGCAATTACGAAGAAATGATGAATGACGTAAAGATTCTGACTGATACGAACGTACGTCAGATAACTTACTTCGCATGAAATATGAGATCATGAGAAGTGAAGTTTTAATCCGCGAGGTCCCGTGGTGTAGTGGTTAGCACTCAGGACTTTGAATCCTGCGACGGGAGTTCAAATCTCCCCGGGACCTGTTTTACTCAACACCGTTATTGCATGTGTCTTTTGCTGTAATGCAAACAGCCGGGTGGAACGATGATTGCATGTTACTATGACTCACGGTTCAGAGTGTTAATTAATTGATTTGATCTTTGCTTCAAATTCAACATCCTGAAACTGGTAAATTCTAACAATTTTGTGGCAGAGACATTGAAACAAAAGAATATGAGTGCTTAATATGATTTCGAGTAATATAAACAAATTGGGAAATTGAACAACATTGTAAATGATTGTAAATTTATCCGAAATATGAAACGGTATTGAGTTTGCATGAGACTATCCGGTAATATATCCGGAAATTTCATAACTCTTTGCGATGGCAAAAATGCAACGAATGTGAAGAAACATTGAAATCAATGCAACAATTTTTGAGCTGCTCGAATGAACGCAATTCAACTTATGTCATATTTGGAAAAGTAAATTCTCCCTACTACTTTAAGCCCCAAACGTTTCTTTAAACTCACCTATTGCTAAATTAATAACATCTCTAAATCAGGATTTATACAGTAACAAAACTATTTTATAATTGGCTATAAGCAGTTATACAGTAATAGATATGTTTATTAAATAAAGCATTAAATTAAATGAATTACTCATACGTAAATTACACGCAAATTTTAAGAATTCGCAAATGTGAGCAACGTAAGTTTCAATTTAAAATGCTTGAAAACATGTAGCAAAAAGAACATGATAAAAAGAAAAAAAAGGTTCTATGATGAAATATACCAGTCTTAGAATTCATCAACTTTCAAACTCAAGAATTACATCTGATCAAAGAACAATTAAATGTATCATTTAAGTAAAGAAAAATTGCAATCTTTCACAAGCATTTCAGAAGCTTTGTATGATATTAATTGTCATCTCAATGATTGGATTTATTTATCAATAATTAAATGAAATTCATAGATAAAAGTTTTATCTTTTCTCTTCTCCATGTTCTCTTCTGTATTTTTCGATTGACTCAATCTCGATCAAGTTCACCTGTTGCGATAACAGTAACCTGCTAGTTTTGATTCTGAGAGTAAACAGCTAATAAATCCCTCTTCTCAGACTATTTTTCTTTTTTTTTGAGATGTTTTATATGAAGCAAATAGAAAGAAGCATCGCAGTTTGCTTTGATATTGTGAAGTGATAAGAAAGGCCTGAAGGAAGGAAAAAATGATTGATAAGACGATTGCTTATCAAAATTTCTCAAACTAATTCAGAACTTTACATTACCCTTCCTTTCTCATAGTGTTTGAATTAATAAATTGTGCATTTTTCAGCGATAACTTTTACCTATTGGATATTGTAATAGCATGGAAAACATTTATTCCAGATAAAATTTTCTCGTAAAATTTTTCATCAACAAAATTATCAATTTAATTACGATTAAAATCTCAAAATTAAATTCATAATCGAATTTATTTTCACATAATTAGCATGGATTTTCACGCTCTTTCACACCTGTATTAAAAATATTTTCATTTTATAATCTTATCATCTGTACCTGAGAGAAATTGTTTTCCTGTTAATAATAGCAATTGTTTACATTATTGTATTGAGCAATTTTGAAAGATATAAAATAGTTTGAATCAATGATCTAAAATGTGTAGCTTTAATTTAATTGCAGGAAATTATTCCGATTCTCAATCCTTAATTAAACTAGTTAATTATAACAAAATTTTCTTAGTATGCAATCATAACTTCTAACTGCTTGCGCTAATTTAAAGTTTTAATTTCTACAGTGAAAAGTATACATCTTTAATTATACTAATACAAATGTAATATATTTACTTAGTGATAATATTCATTAATAAATTTACAGTTTCAAAGGAATCGATTTAAAATTTGATCGATTATTTGAAGTTTGTTCCTTCGGATGACAAAAGAAATAATTGGACAAATCAAGTATTCAAGGTATGAATAATTTTTATCAATTGAAATATTGCTATAATTCTTAACAGAAACTAGAGTAAGTAAATTTCAATCTTCAAATATTTATGAATATTTAAATGTAAGCAAAATAATTAACATTTTGAGATAGAAGTAAAGAAGAGATTTTTTCTTTTAGAATAATCATAATTTTATTTCTCGTCTTTTTTTTCCACCGGACAATTGCGCAATCGTTTTTTGCAAGTCTGAAGAAAAAGCTTTTCAGTGATAATTTCGACTACTTCATTTACATGAATTCGTTGCACATAATGATCAAAAAAAATGTTTACAGACAATATAAAATTTGGAATTAAATATGATGATAACATTAAGGATTAATCAATTACTGTATAATTTTCCATCCCATTAGTTTCAGTGATTCATAGAAAATACAAGCGGAAAATTATGTATTAATTTTTCATTTTATTTATTTTATATTTAAAAAATTTCTATAAAAAAACTTTAATTACTTTAATAAAAATTTCACTAATTTTAATGAATTTTCTTGAAATTTACTTATTCATTTTAACTTTGATCATCAAAAACTTAACAATTTGTTTTGCATGTTTCGATTTGCTAAGATCATTTAGTTTTGTTTGTTAAAATTTAATTATTCCTATTAGTGTATATTATTTGAAAATACCTCTTATTGAAGAGTTCATTAAAATATACTTAATAAGTGTTCTCTGTAAAAGTTACTGTTCAAAAACTAAGTGTTTTTTAAATGATACGGTACACACTATTATGAATAATGAATTTCAAATTAAGAAAGTATGATAATATCTTTTATAAAAGTTCAGGAATTAAAGTTATCCACGATGATTTTAATTATTTTCTAATTTCATTCTAAAGTAGTGCTTAGAAAAGGTTGATAAACAAAGATTTAATAATTAAATTATAAACAATTTTACTATACTTGCATTAATAAAAATTTATTAAATAAATTTAAAATACTTAGCAGACATTTTTCTAACTTAAAGAAAGAGTACCTTTCAATTTCAGTCCTTACAATTTCGTGTTTTTTGATATTTTACAATAAAATTTGAAACAGTTACTTATGCTATTATCATAAGTTTATGTATGTAAATATATAAGAGAGTTTTAAAATTTAAATACTTTTAAGCAATGAAAACTTAGCTAATAAATATTACTAACTTTGCAAATTTTGCATCAAAGTTTTTTTGTCCCTTCTGTAATATCAAAAAAAAGAATTTAGCAAACAAAAAGCAGTTAAGAAAGGATTAATAAAAGTTTGCTATGAATTAGAAGCAGTAATAATAGAAGATGATTCATCATATTATGTTGTTGATAATAAGCAGTAGCAACAGGTCATAATAATGGTATTGCTTGATAAGCAGAAACCTGTTTCATGATGCATAAATTTATTCTTATAGATAATATGTTCATTCAACGACGATAAGCTTTTTGCAAGCTAAACCATTATTATTTTATGATTTTATC